>LFYR01002060.1:206119-217593 GCA_001185155.1 Zostera marina
TAATATTTTGATTTCTGACACTGCAGCAACCAAATAAGTAAACTTTGTTCTTCTTAAGAGTGACACTAATAATAATAAATTCCAAAGGAAGAATAGAATATTTCTTGCCAATCTACTTAATGACTAAGAAATGGAAAATGATCAGTTACCAACTTTGTCTAATAAATTGTGGATAAGGATAATGATCTAAGGGATAATTAATCTTACCTGCATTTTCATTGATGGCTCACCAGTAACCATACCTAATCCCCTCATATTCAAATGTATCATAAGCAAATATCAACAATTTCCTCACAAAAGTAGACTTCAAACACTTGAAAAGTGTGCAAAAATACTAAAATAGTATGTTTGGCTATTAATATCGAAGATATAAACTTAAAAACCTCATTAAACTCCAATGTGTAAGCTGTCTATAAAAAATCATGCAAAAAAAAATATTCCACAAAGGTACAAATGATATGATAAATTAAACAAGAAATAATTAAACATGGAACTGACATTAATATAATCACAATGAATACCTGCAAAAACTGGTGATGCTGAACATGTCATCTGTCAATCCCCAGCAATCCTGAAACAGAATATCCCGAACTTTATCACAAATGATAAACAATGCTCGTAAGCTCCTTTTATCTCGCAATTGACACCTCTGTAAATGAAGTCTCTCAACAATTGGGCATGAACCTAAATGCTCGTCTGATCCTGGATCCAAATCAATGTTCCTACACCCTAAGAACTTGAGAGTTTTCAGATTCTCACAGCATGACAGTCCGGCCATCCAGCCTGCATCCATCCGGTGATGTGAAATCGTCAATTCCTCTAACATAGAGCAACAAGTTCCAATAGCACTGACTCCAGCGTAACTCCCTTCGCAACCACCCAACTCCAATTTAACCAGCCTTTTGCAACCACGTGCCAAGATGGTCAACCCAATGTCGGTAATACCCGATCCACTGTAAACACCCTCGACAGTTGCCACGAGCCTCAAAATCTGAAGGTTTGAGAAGGCGGAAATATTTTGCAAAGAAGAATCCGAGCAGTTATGTAGATCCAACTCTTGCAGAATCGGACATTTCTCCCCAAGATTAAGCACCGCATTTTCCGACGCGACTGCCAGAATCGACAGACGTCTAAGTCCTGGAAATGCATCGGCAACGATTTTAAGACCCTCATCGTACGCTTCCTGGTCCAAACAGAAACATTTCCCGAATTCGGCACCGCAGGGGACGGGGATAGAAAGTTTGGAACGGGACAAGAGAATATGGGAGGAGAGTGACGGAGGAGGAAAAGAGGCGGGGATGAGGTTGAGATTGGAAATGTTAGGGAAACGGGATGGCAAGAGAGGGAGAGAGGACCAGTCAAGAAGCACTATAGTGTGACGTAGATGACCGGAGAGTTGAAGGAGGCGTTTGGAGACGAGAGAAGATGATACGAGTGTGGAAGAAGGGGAAGAAGAGAGTATTCGGAGGAGGATCTCGTCGGAGAGGAGGTTTGTTAGATTGGGAACGGTAACGGGACTACTAGGGTTGTGGATTTCGGAGGAAGCCATTAGCGGAACTTAGGGAGGTTTTAGAGTTGAAGGGGATAAGGAGGAAGCATCAGTTGCCGATTAGGGTTGCGAGATTCAGTGAAGAGAAGAGAACTGGGGAAGAACGCATGTTTCGTTCTCGGTTGATCTCTGTTTTAGAATCAGTAGGGAGGGTGTAGTGGTGTTCAAGCATGGCAATGGATGGTAAATAAGACAAATAACTGGGGGATTTGATTTTGGTCTTTTCTATCCTTTTGTCTTATTGGCCGTTTCATTTTACTTACTATTCTTGTAGTCGTTGTGTAATCGTGTTATATTGTTATGGAAGAAACACGAGAGACCCGATGTGTAATTCATTGGAAATCGGAATATTATTTTTGGACTCTTTTCAAAGTTTGGTCAAGTGTTTTAAAGTTAGTAGAAAAAGAATCAAAAAATACGCCGCTGCCGGGGATCGAACCCGGGTCACCCGCGTGACAGACGGAAATACTTACCACTATACTACAACGACATGATTATATTTCTATTTTTAAAAAAGTGAATTTATAAAAAATATAAGAAAAAAATATAAGAAAAAAATGGCTTCGCCCGGGTTCGAACCGGAGACCTTCAGTGTGTTAGACTGACGTGATAACCAACTACACCACGAAACCATTTTTATTTTGTATTTTAATAATAAATAATTTTATAAATTTTTATTTGAAGCAAATAAATTTTTAATTTATTATGTATCATTTTAGAGATAATTTCTAGATAAGATATTTTCTTATAAATAAAAAATCATAGATATCTCTTTAAATCTGGATAAGTGATCCTAAAAACAACTTGAGATAAGATAGTTCTATAATTAACCTTTGAATTTAGTAAAAATTAGAAACCCTAAAATTATCATTCTTATTCAATATAAATGTACCATAAAATATACACAAAGTATCAAACAACCCACAATCCCGATCACGAACATGTCCATCGTTCTTGCTCCCTTCTCTATATTTGCCATAGTATACCTACTTTTCTTATCGAATCCATGCACCGTCTACGCCAAAGATCATAATATAAGTGCCGCCAAGTGGACTTCAGCCGGAGCTACGTGGTATGGAGCTCCCACAGGGTTTGGAAGCGACGGTAAGTAACTTTATTGAGGATTTAATTTCTTTGTGTTTAAATTGATCGATCGATGAAATTTTAGGTGGAGCTTGTGGATACACGACAAGCGTTCAGAGCAAACCGTTCTCGTCTATGATAGCAGCTGGAAACCCTACGTTATTCCGGTCTGGAAAAGGATGTGGTGAATGCTATCAGGTGATGTGCAATGCAAAACCAGAATGTTCTAAGAAATCCATCGAGGTGGTGATAACTGATCTGTGCCCTCCGGGAGGTCAATGCACTGCACAGAAGGTTCATTTCGATTTGAGTGGTACAGCTTTTGGTGCATTGGCAAAAAAAGGGAAAGAGAATGAACTTCGAAATGTCGGAATTCTCCCAGTGCTATATAAAAGGTTAAATTCTTAAACATCAACAAAAAATCAGTGCTAATAACTAACTAATTACATGATTGGTGCTTAAGACTTTTTCAACAGTTAGAAGAATAAAAATTCACATAATATAACGCCGATTCACGTCAATTATTATGGTTTCTGAAGGTTTATGATTCAAGTTTCGTTGTGTAAGTAATGGTGAATCTAGCATTTGAAAGATTGCATGGGTTTGCAGAATTGGACTATAGTCTATGACCTGGGGTGGGATCTTACGACTGAATCCGCCCTTACGATTTAGCTGATAATACATTATGTACAGTACAAGAAAACAGGGTTACGACACGGGCATAACCATTGACTGCAAATGTCGTGGTTAATTGTTTAATAATTGCCATAGATTTTTTATTCACCAGAAAGTAGATATTTTTACATATTGTAAAAATGCACCCTCCGTTATCAAATAAAAATTAAAGTGGGTATGTCTATATTCATCGAGAATAGAACTGACGATCTAATTCCATTGATTGTAATGATACAATTGATCTGATAAAATGATACTATTTTCTTGTAGAGTCGAGTGTGATTACCCAGGATACAACTTAATATTCAAGATTGACGCTGGATCCAACCCTTACTACTTAGCCGTCCTCATTGAATACGAAAGAGGTGACGGCGATCTCTCAGCTGTGAGTTTGAAGGATGGATCCGCAAAGAGCAAGGAATGGAAGTCCATGAATCATTCATGGGGTGCAATTTGGAAGCTAGACGCCGGGACAAAGTTAACAGGACCATTGTCGATCAAAATAACTACAATGAAAGGGAAGAAGCTCAAAGTGAAGAATGTAATTCCGGTAAATTGGGGGCCTGGTCAAACATATCGAGCTAAGGTCAATTTTTAATGTGTATAAAAAAATTAAATTTGTATATATATTTGGTGTGAATTTTGTAATCAAATTACCACCATAAACTCTACTTTGATTTTTATTGGATAAAATTCATAATTATTATTATTATTTTTTTTTTTGAAACAATTAAAATTTCATTAAAAAAATAAGAGCAATGTTCAATTTACATAGAGTATAAAAATAAAAACAGAAGTAAAAAAAAAATGAATAAAAACTTATTGACTTTCTTTCATTAACTATGCAGTGTAGTTATACAGTAACTAGATATGTTGTCTCAGGATGTTGGTCTTTCATGTTTTTATCATAGATGTCTTCAAAAAGTGACAATATTATAATATACTGAATCAAAGGAAAGACTGATGTCTTTAATGACCTACTTAAAGACTATCTCAGGAGACAAATTAAATAAATTTAGATTAATTCTTGCAACATAATCTAATATAGAATTATAGGAGTAATTAATAGAAAAACACAATAGAAAATGAAAATTGAATGATTTATTTGAATTTTGAAGTTTAATTATTTATTTTATGTATAAATTTAAATTACTTTCAATTTTATTCAAAAATTACTAATACAAATAAAATAAAATATAGCTCCCGGCGAGGATTGAACTCGCGACCTTTCGCTTACGAAGCGAACGCACTACCACTATGCTACGGAAGCATTGTTGTTTATAATAATTATATTTCTAAAAAAATTAAAATAATAAAAAATCTATTAAATTATTATTATTTTAAAGGTTAATAATCATTGCCAGCTTATCTTAATTATCTCATCTCTTCCATCCATCCGTTACTCCGATCCAAACCAGAAACTCTCCTCTAGCCATGAACAAAACCGACACAGCAGAAAAGCTCGCCGTCTTCCTCGCAAAGAGAGATGGCATCGACAAGCTGGTCAAGACATTCCAATACGTATCCAAACTCGTCCAATGGCATCTCGACACGTCCATGCCAGCAGTCACAGACAGAGCCAAGAAATGGGAAGTAGCTTCAGGCATTAGTCGGAAAGCATTCCGCACCGGTCGGTTCTTAAACGGATTCAACACCATCCGTCGAACCGCTCCAACACAAACGCCACTCTTCCAAGCACTCACGATTCTATCCAACGGGGGAGAGATGGTTTATTTCTTCTTCGACCATCTCCTGTGGCTTTCCCGAATTGGTGTTTTTAACCCTAATCTGGCCGCTAGGATGAGCTACGTGTCAGCTTTTGGTGAAGCGGTTGGGTATGTGTTCTTTATCATCACTGATGTTATAGCCATACGCAGGTGTTTGGTGTCACGGAGGATGTTGTTAGCCGGCGACAATGATGATCATCTTGATCGTGAAGAGTTGGAGGAGAAAGTGAGGGTGATCGGAGGTGATGTAGTGATGAGATGGATGAGTGTCGCGGCCAATTTGGCTGATTTGGTTATCGCTTTGGCTGAGGTAAAACCCAATCCGGTATGTAACCACCAACTCACGTTGAGCATATCCGGGCTAGTGTCCGCTTGGGCTGGCTGGTATCGGAATTGGCCATCGTAAATTGCTCCATTTGAAGTTTTGAACCATACATTTTCAATCGAACGGCTGTACAAACACAGGTTTTTCATTTTTTTACAGATCTCGAGAATACGAAATGAAAGATTAAAAGATAGTTATTTTACAAATTAAATTAGTTAATGTAGATTGTAGGTTTGCACTTTGTAGATAGAAAGGTAAAAAAATATAAAAGTTTTAGTTAAAAGGATGTAGGTGAAGTTAACTTTAAATTAAAATCAGGTTAATTCTTAATCTCCAATGGTCTAAAGAATAATACCTCTAAAGAACAGTACTATTAAATTACATAATCTTTTGAACTTAATTTTTATTTTATTTTTACTGTTTTAGACTTTTAATAATTTTATTTATATGATTTGTTTAGGTAAAAGTCCCTATATTTTTTATGGACATGGATATTTTTTATGGGGTGTGGTAAGTTTGGGTCCAGGTCCAAGCCAGTCTAGACCCGACCCATTTACATCTCTACTCACGACCTCGTAGTCATGAGGTCTCATCGGCCGTCAGACTTAGCAAATTACAGATTGCATAGCTTTCCGCCTCCAATCACTAACGGCGTGACACTTTAAACTTCTTCTCCCTGAACGATAAAAGTAGAGATCATCCAAAACCGTCCTTAAAACTATTTTCAGACGTCGTTCTTGATTTCCTTTGATGTCATCCTGTATTCCTTTCCATCTAGATGTGCCACACACGCGGCGATGGTGGACCAGAGTAAGCAACGCATTAGCTCTCCCCTAGTTTAGCCCCTCAACCTTTTGTAATATGTATTTGATTTCATTCGAATTCTGCTGAAAAATATCACTCATCATTGCTTGTGTGCCCTCCCAAACTGATCTGCTGAACGTCCACTCGAAAAATAGGTGAGCTTGAGTTTTCTCGACATCATTACAGAGAATGCACTTCTCCGGAGCTGGTTTACCCCACGATTGGATTCTGGAAAAAAAGCGGAGCTTGTCCATCCTCAACCGCCACAACTGATGACTGACATCTAGATAACTCAAGCAAATCCGAATCCTATTTAAATTCAGTAATTATAATAACACTACACGTCATAACATGATAAATGAGAGAAGAAAAGAAAAAAGATCTCTGAAAATCTGTGGTACCTTTTTCGGGGAAATCATATATGTCAACTACGTAACTTTATAAGAGGTAAATTCATTATGTGAGATGAGTTTTTCTCGGTTAAAAGATGGAAAAAACCACACATTGAGACGGTCGAGTTTTCTCTCTCCAACTCATATCTTGAATAACATGTTACTATGTTAGGATATGAAAATAATGTAGGTAAGCTCTAGAATTGAAGGACAAATGTCTATCTACCAAAGTTTAGAATTTGGGAGAGAGTAGCATGTTTACTCCGTCCTCTTTTTTACGTTTTGAAATTAATAAATTGTCAACTGGTTTCAAACTTGATCGTCTTGTATTGAGTATATATCAGACAATCTCTTATTACAAGTGTACTACAAATGTTCTCTCTTTCTACATTCAACCTCATAGGGGTATTTATACACTTTTCTACTGAACCAGACCTTCTATTATTGGGTCAAAACCGACCCGGTTGATCCGGCCCGACACGACTGGTCTGACTAACCCGTCTGGGTTAATTAAGCCCGTCGGAGCAGAACGGGTCCGCCCGTCATATTTAGCTAACTGGGCCTATCAGTCTTGGGTGGGCATGGTCTGATGGACCAGGGGTATCATTAAAAATAAAATAAAAACCAACTGCCACAACGTCATAGCCATCTTGGGGCGTTTTTTTTAAAAATTGCAACCTTCTCCTTTAAGTCCGCACACCTTTGGGTTTTTTCTTAGATTTCAGTAGCTTTCTCCAATTAATCGATTCAGAATTCCTTGGCACAATATCATTTTTTTTTTGATAACAGAAGGTACCTCTTTATAGATATAAAACTGTCAACCTTCGAAATTTGGATGATATATCACAACCACATAATATATCATCGGATAAATCTAAGTGAAAATATACAAAGTAAGATTCGAATCCTGAACCTCAGAAACTAGTTAGCCCACTTGAATATGTACATAGTTTTTGTGACTAAGTCAATCTTACTTTGTTAAAACTTCTACCTTCTACGACCAATGTAGCGTTTTCGCATCCAGCTAGCTAGCTAGCCCACTTCTTGATTTTCAGTAATCTCCTTTTTTTCACGATTTTGATCTCCAATCATTTCTTTATTTTCAACAACCTCATCAATCTATAACCAACAACAATCTCATAAATCTGCAACAAACATTTTTTTGATTTTGATCAATTCCATCTTGAATTTGTTCTCAACTTCTAGAATTAGTTCTGAAAAAAGAGTTATAAACATGAATTTCAATGTTGATATCTTTTTTTTTTTAACAATTAAATTTCATTAAAAAATAAGGCTATTGTCCAGTTTACAAAAATAGAATATAGAAATAAAACAGAAATAAAAAAAATGAGGAAGGAACTCATTGACTCTCTCCTATTAGTTATGTAATCTAGTTATATAATAACTGATGCGCTGCCTCAGGAGGTTAGTCTCCCATACTTTCATCATAAATGTTTTCAAAGGGTGACAAAAACTCTACTTGTAATACATTGAATCAAAGGAGATATTGATGTCTTTAATAACCTTTTTAAGGACTACCTCAGGAGGTCCATTAATCACTAATGTGTTGTCTATATCTTTTATTTTTTTTCGTCCATATATGCCACGACAAACACCTAATAACATCTCATAGTAGCTCCAAAGGGAGTGAGTGGTGCGTGATCCATCAATGTTGATATCCATTAAGCCATCAAAGTACAAACAAGTTGTAATTCTGATCATAAATTTAAATATTCTGAATCCTGAATTCCTTATCGGCTTATCCTCATTCCTCAATATGAAATTCCGTTATAGATATATAAATAATAACAGTAATATCAACCCCAAATCTCCTCCTAATTACAATCAACTCCTCTTTGACCGACTGTTATCTTCCAACCGTTGCACATCCTCTCTACCAAACGTCCATTATATAAGCCGACCTCCTTCTCCTTCAAATGCAACACTTTCTAAACACAATCACCATCATCAGTAACACTACATCACGATCATCGTCACAGCATGTTCTTCATTATCATCAACACGTGTTCTTCATCGCCATCGTCGTCTCCAGCTCCGTCATTGCTGGACACGTCTTCATCACTGTCGTCACACATTCTCATGGTATAAGAGCAAACCACGTGATTCTGCTCAAGAATCTTCACTATCACCTTCCGTCGAGACCAAAACAGTAAGATTTACAGTTTGCGTTTTTCTGACGACTCTATTCCAGATTGCACCCCAGTTAGCGATTGCAGATCGCAGTGACTCCCGTCCGTGTTCGTCGTGACTCCAGCTGCGAGTGCTGATTATTTTATTATCTTTTATTTTCATCCTTCACGTGACTCATACCAACAATTATTTACTTCAGAAGTGCTGATTATTTTATTATCTTTCATCTTCATTCTTCACGTGACTCATACCAACGATTATTTACTCCAAATCGTGACTCATACCAATAAAAATACCAACACATCAACACCTTCCTTTTGGGAGTTTTGATCAACACCAAAACAAAAATCACCATCAACAACAAATACCATTCGGCGACACCAAATCAACGACAAATACGACCAAGACATAATCACCATCAACAACACCTACGACCAATACATCCGAAATGTCGATCAACTACTGATGAAGCAATACTGAATTCAAAAAACCCCTACTACCTATCAAGCGGACAACCCAAGTCTACAAATGACAGACATTAAAATGAATGGAACAAATTATCAAATTTGGGCTATCCACTTCCGGCGAGTTTCTTCCATCAAAAATAAATTATGTTTCATCAACGGCAACCTACCAGAACCAACAGATAAAGATCCAAAATACAACGCATGAAATCGTTGCAACGATTTAGTAATCGCATGGATGCTAAAAAGCATGGAACCATCACTCACTAATGATTATCTCTATCAAACAAATACTTCTGTTTTATGAGAAAAGCTCAAAAGTAGGTACGAAGTTACAAGTATCTTCAATCGCTACGAATTGAAATTGAAACTGGCCCAATGCTGTCAAGGGGATGAGACAATCGCCCAATACTACACAAGGCTAAATGCGATTTGGGATGAACTAGAAAATCAGAAGAGCAAAAAATGTCAATGCTGCATATGCACTGCTGACTGCAAAGAAGACAAAATCATAGCACTTTTGGGAGGATTACACGAATCTTACAAAACCGTGCGAGGTAACATTCTCATGATGACGTCAACTCCGGACATTGACCAAATCTACAAGCTCCTCTCTCAAGAACATCAACGGGGAATGGCATCAACACCCACAATAACTTCTGAATCCACAACACTTTTCACACACAAGAAATCAACATACAAAACACCAACTGCCAATAACGGACAGGTCTGCACGGGATGCAAAAAGCCGGGACACATCGCCGACAACTACTACTTCTTGCATGGATTTCTGAAAGGGCATCCGCTCCATGAAAAAGTTTTTACCTAGTGCGACAAAAGTTACAACAAAGACTATCGACGATATGACACTAAGGATAATCGTCGCTCCTACAACCAACGTGACAACCGACATGTGACTGATCGCAATTACAACAGCAATAACTATCTAAGTAACACAACAACGGAAAAGGCCTCCGAAATAGACAGCGTCAGGACAACATCAAGCGACCCGATCTCTACATTAACATATCAACTATCAAACATATTGGGACTTCTCAACAATCAACAAAACAATGTTGCTTCACCGGATAACAGAAGTTACTCTGACCACGCAGGAAATTTTGGAGGACGAACACCCATCGACTCGACACCTGCATCTCAATCTCACATGACACATTCTACAACACTTTCTATGTTCCTTTCCATGGGTATCTTAGATTCTTTGGCTCCTGAGAGACCAGTTTCTTCAAGTATGCCTAAAGCATGCTTTCTTTGTGATAAGAGAATACCCTCACTAGAGTATGACACTTCTATGCCTAGAAAGTAATTTAGCTTTCCAAGATCTTTCAATTTGAATTTGTTTTCTAATTGAATTTTTAGAATGCTTATTTCTAACTCATTACTACCTGTGATGATTATGTCATCTACATAGACTACTAGGTAGAGTATATTTCCATTTTTCTCTCTTATAAAGAGAGAGTAATCTGATTTTGCTTGTATGAATCCAAAATCTTCTAGTGTAGTTTTGAGTTTTTCAAACCAGTTCCTAGAAGCATGTTTAAGCCCATACAAGGATTTGTTGAGTTTACAGACCCTCTTGTCTCCTTCTTGGAGCATTCCCTGAGGTGGTCTTAAATAGACTTCCTCATGCAAGTCTCCATGAAGGAAGGCATTGTTTACATCAATTTGGTAGAGGTTCCACCTTTTTTGTGCAGCAATTGCAATTAGTATTCTTACTGTTGTCATTTTTGCAACTGGTGCAAAAGTTTCATAAAAATCGAAGCCTTCCTTTTGAGAGAAGCCCTTGGCCACTAGCCTGGCTTTGTACCTCTCTATTTCTCCATCTGGCTTGTATTTTATTTTATATATCCATTTTGAGCCAACTGACTTCCTTCCTTTTGGGAGTTCAGTTAAAACCCAAGTTTTATTTGAGATGAGTGCCTCCATCTCTTTTTTCATTGCTTCGACCCATTTTGGATCACTTGAAGCTTGATTGTATGTATTCGGTTCATTGTGACTCGTAATTTGTTTTAGAAACTCTTTATGTTTCTTATTTACCCTATGATAGGATACATAGTTACTCATAGGGTACTTAATTTTATTTGGATAATTTTCATCATTTTCCAAATAGAAGTCTTTATATTGACTTGGTTTTGTTATGACTCTCCCTAGCCTTGTTTGCTTTTGTTTTGTGGGAAAGTCTGATTTTTCTAATTTATTTTGAGTATCTTGATCTTGATTACAAGATCTCAATGTATTTTTATTTTGAGTATCTTGATCTTGATCACAAGATCTCAATGTATT
>LFYR01002060.1:217693-298892 GCA_001185155.1 Zostera marina
TAATGCATTTTGATTTTCTAATGCATTCCCTGTTTCAATTCGTGTATCTTTTTCAGAATTTTTATTCAAGAACATATTTCCTGTTTTAACTTGGGTGTTTTCTCCAAGTTCTTTGTTTAGTTCAAGAAGTGAATCACTTTGCTCATCCTGATCACAACCCTGTATCTGGGTATTTTCCTCAAATGTTAGCTGTTTGGGATTAAGTAATGATTTATTTTCTGTTTTGTTAATTTTTCTATAATCAGGCTGGATTTTTCCAGTTATATCTGATTCATGTTGAGTTCTTAAAATGGTTTCATGGTCAGCCTGGTTATTTCCAGTCATATCTGATCCATTTTCCATTTTATTCTGATTTTTAACACTATTTTGGTGTTTTTGAGTATCTTTTGAATTTTTGTAAATTATTCCAAATTCAGAATCATTGTTCTGAGTATTTTCATAAAAAACACTTTGTGATGGAAAAATATCTATTATTTCATTTTGTTGTGTTTGCTTTATTTCATGAAAAGGAAAAATATTTTCCTTGAAGACCACATCTCTACTAACATGAAATTTTTGGTCTTCTAGGCCAAGTATTAAGTATCCTTTTATATTGGGAGGATATCCCATGAATATTCCTTTGAATGTTCTTGGTGAGAACTTATGTTCTCTATTATGTGAGATTGCATAACATAGACATCCAAACGTTTTTAAAATATTGTATTGGGTTTTTTTGTTATGTAAGACTTCATAAGGAGTCTTGTTTTCTAGGACCTTGGATGGGATCCTATTTATTATGAATGTTGCAGCCAATATACATTCCCCTCAGTATTTTAGGGGTATATTGGCTTGAATTTGTAATGACCTAGCTATATTAAGCAAACATCTATGTTTTCTCTCAACTCTTGCATTTTGTTGAGGATTATATGGAGAAGTGAGTTGGTGAATTATTCCATTATCTTCTAATAGAGTTCTGAATTTTTCAGATTTAAATTCTCCCCCATTGTCGCTTCTTATGGTTTTTATGTTTATGCAAAAAAAATTCTTAACTTTTGTTATGAATTTTTTAATGCATTCATATGTCATGGATTTATTTTTAATTAAGTAGACCCATGTTGTTCTACTTAAATCCTCGACTATTGTGAGGAAATATTCATACCCATCATGACTAGTTACTGAAAATTTACCCCAAATATCTATATGTATTAGATCAAACAAACAATTACTTTTGGATATGCTTTTTGTATATCTAAGTTTGGTTTGTTTTGAAAGGGGACAAATTTCACAATCTTTGTCTAAAAACAACTTATTTGATGTATTTTTATTACAGAAACTAATATCAAGAGTTTTTACATCATTTTTCAAAAAACAATCTATTTCCTTGCTTTTGACTAGCATGCCAAGCTTTTGAGAGGATATATGCCCAAGCCTATTGTGCCATGTTCTAGAATTCAGGGATGTGTTTGCAAAATCAGAAGTGGGTTTTGAGCTGTATAAGTAGAGCCCATCTTGGCATCTACCCTTCCCAATCACTTTCCCTGATTTGCTTCCCTGAAAAAGGCATTTTTCACTATCAAATAAAATTTCCAGATCACTGTTTGAAGTTAATTTATTAACTGAAATTAAATTAACTTTGAATTGGGGAATGTAGAGCACATCTCTTAATTTTATGTTTTTGGATAGAGTTATTGTTCCCATGGATTTTACACTACATACTTCACCACTAGGTATTGTGACAAAGTGTTCTTGCTTCTCAATTGGAAGCTCATCAAAATATTGGAGATTCCCAGTCATATGTTGGGAAGCTCCGGTATCTATAATCCATTCTTCATTTAAATTTATTGCATTGTAAGCATGAGAATTATTTCTGAAATTTAAAACATTAAAAAAATATTTCATATCATTGGACTTGTTTACCAAGTCTTTTAGCATGATCAGTTCTTCATTTGTCAATGTTGGAGGAGTGTCAATTGTGGCCTGATTTGCACTTTCATACTTTGCCTTTTTGTTTTTGTTTTCCTTCTTTCCATTGTCTTTTTTCTTTTCTGGAAAGCCTATTAGATGGTAACACTCCTTCCTAGTATGACCATAGAACTTGCAATTGTCGCAATATTTTGAAGTGTCTAATTTCTTTCCACTTCTACTATATAATCTTTCTTCTTTTTCATTCACTTTCTTAGTAAAAAATGCAGAAGATTCTGATTTGGTGTTGTTATCCCTAAAATCTGTTTTCTGCTTTTCTTCTTGAGTAATCAGATAAAAAACTCTATTCATATTTGGCAACTCATCATATGATAAAATTTGACCTCTTAAGGCTTTGAAACCTTCATTCAGTCCCAAAAGGAACTGGTGAATTTTGTCCTTCTCCAATTTCTCATTGAATTTTGGAGTGCATTTGTCACAAAAATCACAATCGTCTAATTCTACTTTTTGATCCCATAAAGTCTTAAACTTATCATGATAATCACTCACACTATTATTTCCTTGATGTAGATTATTTAACTCATACCTTATTTGATTGTATTTTGGAGCGTTTTTCTGCTTGTACCTCTCTTGCAAATCTGACCAAGCTGAATAGGCTGTTTCAGTGTGCATAAGGGTGGAAGCAATTTGCGGAGATGACCCATTTATTATCCAGGACAACACCAATCCATTTACAGTCTCACATGCCTCAAAATCTTTGTCATCATTACTCTCTGGTTTCTTCACCTTTCCATTGATGAAAGCTATTTTCCTCCTAGATAGAAGAGATAATCTCATGGCATTTGCCCAAGTATTATAATTGGACTCACCTGTTAATTTGTCCGAAACCATCAGGGCTCCGGGATGATCGCCTGAATTCAGAAAGTAAATTGAATCTCTGTCATTCACTGCTGAGGTGTGATGAGATCTTCTTGTTCTTTTGGAGTGATGAGTGTGATGCTTTTTGTGGTGGGGAGATTTTTTTATGTGATGCTTTGGAGATGATAACGGACTCTGGCGTGGTGGAGAGTGAAGGAGATGCTTTGCCGCCGACGGAATTGTTCCAATAGAATCGGCGGAGGTAGAGTCAGATTCTGTTCTGTTCTCGCTGTGGGAGGCAGACTTGTTAAATGCGGAAGCGTGGCTGGTCTTTCCAGTCGATACCATCTTAAATGTTGGGGGGCGCTCGTCCTATCAAGATCGCCGGAGTCGAGTGCAGAGCTTCTCTACCGGAGGACGCGCACGGTGAAGAAAGAGGGGGAAAATTAGGTTTATTCAAAGAAACTAAAATAAACCGGAAGATTGAATAAACCGCGTTTAGTTGAAATTTTTTCATTAATTCATTGTAAATCAATGTTTAGTATTTAAAACTAGATTTACAACAAATTATTTTAACTAACTACAACTAACTCAGTTTTCTTTATATTGCTATTGGGCCGCCCGATGTACTTCTGGACTCCATCTTGCTATTTTAGCCCAGTTGCTCTTTTATTAGAATTTGAAGTATTTGCAATTTAATCCCTGAAGAACTCCATATCTAATACGCTCTCTCAGAGATTTCCTGTAAATACAACAATTACAAATAGATCCATAACAGTAGTGATTATATCAAATAGATCCATAACAGTAGTGATTATATCTAATATTAGTTTTGCTAATTACTTCTTTACACCCATCGACTCGACACCTGCATCTCAATCTCACATGACACATTCTACAACACGTATACCTCGTCCATTTTTAGTTTTTTCATTACACAATCCGGATCTCTGGATTGTAGATATAGGCGCAACCGACCACATGGTCATGCCACAAACTATATTACATAAGCCTGACAATAAACAGACACAATTCGTAAAAAACACACGACACGATTACGACACGTTTACAATAGTGTCAAAAGTTTTGACACGATTAATAATAATGTCGGTTTAGTGTTTGTCTTTAAAAACACGGCACGATTACACGAAACGTAAGTTGACACGACACGATTATATGACACGATAACTCGAAACGATTACACGAAATGTAAGTTGACACGACACGATTATATGACACGAGTGTTAAAATTGTTAAATTGTTAATAAGAATCCGGTTGTTAGTGACCGGTAACAAAAAAATTAAAAAGAACTATACTGACATTCATCATTCATGTACCCGTAGCTAAGTATAGCTACTTAGTAAAGTTAGTAGCATAGTAGTGATACGTAGTAGATGTGATGGAAAACCAATCAATATCAAAAGAAATATATATATATATATATATATATATTTTTAAATCACAATCGGATTTTAGTACTACTCAGAACTCTCCCTCCAAAATCGTTCTCCCCAACCAGCGTCGTCCTCCCAGCTCTCCTCCAGTCGATCGCCCGTCTTAGTATTATTCTCTCTGAGCGTTTCATTAACCCCGAACTGCTCTCCGTCGTTCTGTCTTCGTAGGTTCGTCCGAGCGTCACCCAGCCGTTAGAACTCCCAAGGTACGTCTTTGTAGAAAAAAACGGAACCCATTTTTTTTGAAAAACTTCCTCATTCGTTTGGTTTCTCCAACATTCTTCGTTACTATTTTTTGCGTCAGTTACTACTATTGATAAACAATTTTTTTGGAAACCCTATTTCACGGTATAAATATTTTTTTGTTGATTTTAAAATATTATCTTCGACAGTGACAGTAGTTCTTCCTATAAATATTTTTAATTTTGCAGGTTGTTGACTCTTGACTTAGATCCTGAAGAACAATTTTAAATTAATTTAAGATTTTAATTAAATTTTGTATCTGACTTTAAAAAATTCTATGTATTTTAAATTAACATTAATTAATTTTAATTTTATTATTTAAAAATCGTGTCAGTCGTGTCGTGTTCGTGTCGTGCTGTGTTCGTATCGTGTCGTGTCAGTCGTGTCGTGTTAAATTTTTTTGACATGAGTCGTGTTCGTGTCGACACGAATTGCCAGACCTAATATTACATAACATTCAACCACTCCCAAAACCAATTAAAGTTGTTTTTGCGAAAGATCGCACTACAACAGTTACTACAAGTGGGTCTTTCCAAATATTTAAGGAAAGCCTTACATAGTGTCTTGCATATACCAACATTCACTGTGAATCTTTTATCTGTCAGTCAATTCACACTCCAAACAAACTGTTGTTTCTCCTTCTATCCTAATTCATTCATAATATAGGATGTCTAAGGAACATTGATTGGCACGGGTAAGAGAATCAACAGGCTATACATCCTGTCAGTAGCCGACTTCAACAAAAAGACGGTTATACCATCGCACACTCTACTTTCTAGCATAAGTCCAAATACATGGCATGCAAGGCTAGGCCATCCTTGTCCCACCAAGTTTCGTTTTTTTTACATTATTAATCCTTGTATTCCTCAACAAAATGATATATTTTGTCATGATTGCACTATTTCTAAACAAAAAAGATTACTTTTTCCATTAAGCACATCTAAAAGTAAAGAACCCTTTGAATTAATACACATAGACACTTGGGGTAAATATCATACACCAATCCATCAGGGGCACACTTACTTCCTCACGATAGTAGATGATTTCTTTAGGTTAACCTGGATCTTTTTATTACACAATAAGCTTGAGATTACTTCGATCTTTTCTCAATTCATCATCGATTGTCAAACTCAATACAATAGAAGGATACATACAATTCGAACTGACAATGGAACTGAGTTCACCAACTCTGCATTCCAAGGCACAATTCGAAAAAATGGAATCCTACATCAATTATCTTGTCCCTACACTCCCCTAACAAAATGAGAGGGTAGAGCGAAAACACCAACACATCCTACAGGTGGCAAGATGTCTCAAAAACAAGGCCTCTATTCCCGATATCTATTGTTGTGAATGCGTTATGACATCAGTTTACCTGATCAATCGCACTCCCACCCCAATACTCAATGACTCAACTCCTTTCTTCGAGTTCTTCGGCACGCAACCTGCTCTTACACACCTGAGAGTTTTCGGTTGCCTTTGCTACGCCAAAATCAACCATCCCATCACAAAATTTCAACCTAAATCACAGAAATGAGTGTTTTTAGGTTACTCTTACCACAACAAAGGATATAAAATCCTCAATCTTGACACCTCCAAAATCATTGTCAGTCGTGATGTGATTTTTAAGGAAGATTCTTTCCCATTTCACAACACCACTTCCGCAACAAATCAGATAGCAGAAATGGTTGACGCTTCCTTTGATTTTGGTGATCAACCAAGAACTGATATCATAGCAAACGAACATTTGGACACTTCAGAATAGACTCATCCTACAGAACATCTGGTCACCCCAGAACAACAACACCGTAGTGAGGAAGAACAACCAATTCTAACAACACAACCAATCACATCAAACATAAATGAAACCAATATCCTAGAACCACAAGAGAACGAAAACTCTCGACATATCTTAATGACTATGAGTCAACATACCCAAAAAGACAAAACATCACATAAACAATTTTGTCTCATACATGAACTTCTCAACACCATACAACTTCTTAGCAAATATTTCAGCTCATACGGATCCGACTTCTTCCAAACAAGCAATGAAAGAACATGTTTGGGTTCAAGTCATGGAGTCGGAACTCAATTCTCTATATAAAAATGAGATTTGGATAATCACAAGCCTACCCGAAAACAAAAAGCCTATTGGTTGTAAATGAGTTTTCAAAACCAAATGGTTCAATCAATAAATACAAAGCACGACTTGTTGCAAAAGGTTATACCCAACAAGAAGGCATAGACTACAATGAAACTTTCGCACCTGTTTTCAAAATGACCACTCTACGGACCATCCTCTCTATAGCAACGACTAAAGGTTGGCACCTCCATCAAATGGATGTGCAGAATGCTTTCCTTCACGACATCCTTGATAAAGAAATTTTCATGAAAATCCCGCAAGGACACCATAAAGTTCCTAGTTCCATCAAAAATACGGTTTGCCTACTTAAGAAATCCATTTATGGATTGAAACATGCCTCTAGGGTTTGGTTTCAGAAACTCTCATCCACTTTAGAGAACTCGCGATTCACTCATTGTAAATCCGACTACTCATTATTTATAAGAAAAACACATGACTCAACGACAATCATCCTTGCGTACATCGATGATTTGCTCCTTACTGAAAACAATCTTTCCACCATCTTATTGCTTAAGAAACAACTACAACAACATTTCAACATCACAGACTTGGGAGAATTAAAATATTTCCTTGGTTTTGAGTTTGCCAAAACCAGAAATGGCCTACATATAGGACAACGCAAATATGCGCGGGATCTCTTAGGTAGTTTACGCTTATTTGAATCCAAACCTGTAAATACACCACGCACACCTGTAAATACAAATCATCATAAGTGCAACAGAAACTGCTCCTCTTCGTGTTCTCTTTTCCAGGTACAACAAGAAACTCCAATTGATGATCCCCAGATATACCGAAGCATCGTGGGAAAATTAGTTTACTTGACGGTTACGTGACCGGATATCACTTTTGCGGTCAACAAATTGAGCCAGCAAATTGAGAAACCAACAACATTGGACTTGCAGGCAGTAAACAGACTCCTACGCTATATCAAGAACTCCCCAAAAGCCGGTTTATTCATGAACGCATCATCGACGTCATGATCGACCAATCACTTTCTCGGATTCAGACTAGGTTGCCTGCCCCATCACCTGCAGATCCATCACTGGTTACTGCGTTTTCCTTGGAGAAAATCTAATCAGCTGACAAACCAGAAAACAACATACAGTCTCACGCTCTTCCGCTGAAGCCGAATATAGGACCCTATCCACGACAACCTCCAAAATGACCTGGTTAACACAATTATTACAAGAAATCATGAATTTCTGCATTGAACAATTGCCGGATATACCTACAATCTATATTAATAGCACATCCGCGGAGGCGATAACAAGGAATCCTATCATCAATCAACGCACCAAACACATTGAATTGGACATCCATTTCGTCCGTGATAAAGTCATCAATGACTCCCTTTTTCTCAAACACATCACAACGACAGAGAATCCAGCAGATATGTTCACAAAACCTTTGGGGGGCCCATCTTCCACCACTTACTGCCAAAACTCCATCTTCTCAACATACATCAGCCACCACCTAAGACAACATCACATTTCAGAAACGTCCAAATTTACCTTTCTACCACGACAAATTTGAGGGAGGGTTACAGTAATATCAACCCCAAATCTACTCATAATTACAATCAACTCTTCTTTAGCCGACCGTTATCTTCCGACCGTTGCACATCCTCTCTATCAAACGTTCATTATATAAGCCGACCTCTTTCTCCTTCAAATGCAACACTTTCTAAACACAATCACCATCATCAGTAACACTACATCACGATCATCGTCACAATGCGGTTCTTCATCATCATCAGCACGCGTTCTTCATCGCCATCGTCGTCTCCAGCTTCGTCACTGTTGGCCACGTCTTCATCACCGTCGTCACACATTCTCACTTTTCAAAAGACCTCAGAAGGCCACTAATGTACTGTATCTTTTATTTCTTTTCGTCTATATATGTCACGACAAACACCCAATAATATCTCATAGTAGCCCTCAAAGGGAAAGAGTGGTGCGTAATTCATCAATGTTGATATCCATTAAGCCATCAAAGTACAAACAAATTGTAATTCTGATAATAAATTTAAATATTCTGAATTCAGAATTCCTTATCCCTCATTCCTCAATATGAAATTCCCGATAGATAAATAATAATGTTTTTTTTACAATAAATGTAGTTTTTTTCGATCATAAATCATATTTACTTTTGGTAACCTGAAGTTTTTTCGATCAAAACTAGATTTTTATGATAACATTTCGTTTTCTTCCCTAAATCATGAGAAAATTTCTTCTCTATAAACCCTATCAAATTCTAAACCTCCCTCAACGCATCTCTCTGCCGCAATCGCTGCTCATCCCAGTTTCTACTATTTTCTTCAACCGAATCAGCCTCACCTCACCCGTCATGTCTACATGCGCCTTTCAGCTCAAGCTCGATCCACTCACTGGGAACTCCGAGTGGATAGTCGTCGAAGAACAAGATGAGCAGGATGAGGTAGTAGGAAACAATCAGAATACCTTTCTAGCGACTACATCTTATCTTGATATGCTCAACGATACCTATCGCAACATGGCTTACCGCCGCGCCATTGAGAACACAATCACGGAGCCTTGTCATGTCATCGACATTGGGTATTTCAGCACCATTATTGGGAAAAGTTGATTTTTAGGTTTGTTTGTTTAATTGTAGATTTGTTGTTTTTGTTGAGGAGAGTTTAGAGCGGGAACCGGGTTGCTGTCGATGATGGCGGCTAGAGTAATGGATGAGGTCAGTGGAAGTGAGGTTGAGGATGGAAGGAATGTGACAGCATTTGAGTCATATCTTCCGATGGGGAAGTTGATGAGGAAGGTGTTGAAGGAGAATGCGATGGAGAAGAAGATCAGAATTGTGCATAAGAGGTCTGATGAGGTAGAAATGGGAGTTGACATTCACTCACCTGCATATGTTATGGTGAGACCGAGCCATTGGTTTTCTACCTTTCTCACATTTTCCCTTGTTAGTTCATATTCCTTATTTATTTTATCACATATTGAAGGGTCATATCTTGATCTAAATGTTCATTATTTGATCAAAAGACCTCTTAGGATACAAGAATTTTGGAGATTCCATCCTTCTAGACTTTCAACTACTAATTTCTTATATGCTTACAAACAGCGGCCTTTGATCCATGTAGTTCATTTTTTCTTCAACAAATCATTATAAATGTGAATAACATGTTTTTATTTGAGTTTATATTGAAACACTGTAATCCAAACACTGCATTATTTCAGCTGAACAACTCTGACCATGCTGATTGAAGTGGAAACCACTCTATCATCCACCACATTTTATTTCTTTTCCATTTGTATTTTCAGAGTACTACCCTTCATTATTATCAATGAGAAATATTTAATTCTTGCAAAAAAAACTTTGACCATGTTTTTAGGTCAGTGAGATTCTTGATTCAGAGTTATTGGGTGAAGGATTAATTCCATCTCTGCAGCATGCACATGATGTATTGCTTGTCAAAAATCCAAAAACTGTACCATATCGAGCGACCATATATGGCCAGGTACTATTATTTTACTGCAGACATTAAGCACATAAATATTAAACTAGTTTTCTTTTCTTTTGAAAATGGTAAGCATTTTATCATTTTTATGTTCATTTTGGTTAAATCAACAACCTCTTGTAACTTGGAAGTTGTATCACATGAGAGACAATAGTAAGTCTTTCATGAGTTTCATCACAACACCAAGTGGTTAGTTGGTTACAAACAGCATTAGACTTGTTTGTAATTTGATGGCTTAATGTTTTGATCTATGGTCCAAAAATTCTCTCAAAGCAAGTGAATTATTAATAAAGAAATTACTTACAACAAAAAGTGTTTTGTTAACAGTTTAGAGAGAGGGACAATTATTTTTCAGCCTTTGATTCAAATAATTGTAAAAACAAAATTTACCGATTTTCGACCTTGGACAGAAAATAACGATGCATTTTTTTCAAAAAAGATTATTATTATTATTTTAATACAAATGAATAAATTTTAGACAAACTGACAATTATTTTTAACGCTTCAGCTTGTTGAAAGTTCATTCTTACAGAAGCTGCATGATTTATACAGTTGTGAAGTTGAAGTATCAGATGGCTTACATCTAGTGCCATTTGGATCCAAAAGAATATTGGGTATTAAACCAAAGCAATATGCTATGCAATGCAGTGCAATGTCCAAGGAAATAAAACTGGTATGGGAACACATTTTACAAGACAGTTTTTGTAATGTATATCTTTCTGATTTGTTTGTTCAATAAATATTTATTCAGCTGTCGGAACCTTTCAGAATTTTTGAATTTGAATTTTCAAAAAGACCGGAAAGCCAGAGAGAAATAGACCTGCACATCAATACAACCAAAGATGGAGTCATACATGCTATAATTTCATGGTATTTACTATTTATATTATCTAGTTCTGTATAAAATCCTTTTGGTTCTGAGTTCTGACTTGAAAAATAATATATTATTCAAGATAAATTCCATCAATGGAAAAATGCACATACCAACTGAGTTTCGTACTTTCATCAATACAGGTGGGTTCTTCAGCTTGACAGCACAGGACACATCTTTTATTCAACAGCCCCAGAGTGGATACAGTCTTCCAAAAATCAAGAATCACAACCACACATCTCAGGTTTATAGTTATAGATTGATTCCCCTTGGCATTCATTTGCTTTATTTGGTGCATGCAATAAATATAGATGTGGAAAGGGTTCACTTCATTTCTAATGAAATTTTATCTTCGTAAAAGAAAATGTACAGTATAGTCAATTTGGAACATGATTTTTATCTCCAGATTTTTTTGTTTAGTATTTGACATCCTCTTACTCATTAATATTTCAAGTGCCTCTTGAATTGATTTAGCCACTGTAGTGCATTATCAAGCCCTTGTCTCAAAATGATTCAGGCCATAGCTTGGGCCCTCTAAATGGGCTAACCTCACTCTTATTGTGGATTTTCCACTCTCACACAATGAGAGTATAAATATGAGTGAACGGCTGGATGGAAGGTTATGTTATTTTGCTAATCAAAGTACCTTAGTTTTCTCTACCCTCGTTTCTGATTAGTGGATTCCAATCGTAGAAAGGTAAATAGATGGATTTCTTTTACTGTTTTCCAGCCCTTGCTTCATTGGATCTTAGATCCTTTCAGCCACATCCAACGTTTACTGTTGGGTATACAAAAAAATATACTTTATTCAGCCCTAGTCTGCATCAAAAATGCTTTTAGAAGCTAAAAAGTTAGTTTGCAGTTATAATCTAACTATCTAAACAATGCTTAGGATATGAAGGCTTGATTCACTATTCGAATTTTTTTTTGAAAGCAATTAAATTTTATTAAAAAAATAAGGGCAATGCCCAAGTTACATAGAGTATAGAAATAAAAAGAACGTTGTCTCTCTCCTATTAGCTATGTAGTCTAGTTATACAGTAATTAGATACGTTGCCTCAGGAGGTTGGTTTCCCATACTTCCATTATAGATGTCTCCAAAGGGTGACAACAACTCTTCTTGTAACACTTCAGATCAAAGGAGAGACTGATATCTTTAATGACGTCCTTAAGAACTACCTCAAGAGGCCTACTAACGTGTTGTCTGTATCTTTTATTTCTTTCGTCCATATATGCCACGACAAACATTCAATAGCATTCGATAGTAGCCCCCAAGGAGGAGAGTGGTGCGTAATTTTTTGCATGGTGATATTGTTATTCACTTATTTATGCATGTGGTGGATATTGTCAATTAGTTTACTTTTTGTGTTGTGGTATTTTTTATTACCCCAGGTTTCCAAAATTGGTGTGATCATTGGAAGCAGTGTGTTTGGTTCGTTCCTGAAATAGGAAGTCTCACATTAAGAGATACCAATGTTCATCTTCAAGCTATTCAGAATATCACTAGCATTTCATTTCGTCTCAAGAGTAATGCAGGAATTGAAGAGTCTTACCACGAAAATAATAATGCTGGGAATTATAAGATTAATTTACTTCCAGAAAGGATTGGAATATATGGAGACAAGGATTACAGGACAGCCTTTTTAACAGCAGCAAGAAATACAGTAAGAGTTAGCAAAAATACGAAGAATTGTTTATTTTTAAAATTTATCTTTCATATGGTTATTATCATCAGGAAATGGTTATTAACTTCTTATCTTTCATATGCACAATTCCTTTGTATAGTTGCAGGCGGGGGATTTTAGATTTTGTCTGGTTGTGGATGATAGTGTATTTTTGACAATAGTACTAGCTCATCTTTCCAAAACTGCTCAAATCATTTCCATATTTCCGGGGTTGAAAGAAAAGGCTTCTGCTTACTTAGATTCTGTTGCTAATGCAAATGATATTGCAAATGGAAGAATAGAAGTTCTTGGAAAAAGGGTCTCATCTCTATCTTTAAATGATCTACATGGGGAAAAGGTAACTTATTAGCTTCATCATAATTTATTACTATCGGTTTTCTATGTTTGTCCCCTGTTTTTAATTGAATTAAAAGAACTGCAGGTTGATTGTATTAATATTTTGTCATTTTTTACCCAGGAAAGTTTTATTGTCATAATGTTTATTGTTCTGTTACTCTAGGTAGATATGATAATCGCAGAACCTTTTTATTATGGAAATGAAGGAGCTCTTCCGTGGCAAAACCTTCGATTTTGGTAAGTGTAATGATAGTTTCAGCTCACACATTTCAAGCAATCCTTAAATTGATAAATTGTGTTTTAATTGCAAGAATATCACACTCAAGGTATTATTCCCAATTTATCAATTTTCATGCTTCTTTGTTTAAAGGCGCTTAGTATATTATTTTATGCAAAGTTGCAAACAAAAATGTAGTTATAAAATTTTCCTGTGATTTTTAAGCACTGAAATATTTACAACAAATAATAAGTCAATAACCATCTGGCTTCATGTGATAGTCACTATCGTTATAACTTATAATGTATATGGATCCAATGCTAATATGCTATCTATAATGTATGATTGCTATGGCGAAGGAAGGAAAGAACTCTGCTTGATCCTCTCTTGTCTGAAGATGTTCGCATAATGCCCTGCAAAGGAATCCTGAAGGCTTGTGCCATGTCTCTTCCTGTGAGTTTTATCCATCTTTTTATCTTTTCTATATAAAACTTTCTCAGTTCTCCACTTGTTTGCCTTTGGAATTAAATGTTTTCCTTCTTACATAGGATCTTTGGAGGAGCCGTATGAGTCTTAACGATATTGAGGGTTTTGATCATTCATGTTCAAATGAGATGTTGGGTGCTTGTGGTAACCTTCATCCTACTCTTAACGGCCCATGTCTTCCTTATTTTGTATGGCAATGTGGCGTGATTGAGGTAATCATTCTTTGCATCTATTCAGTGATATCTGACATTCCTTGCATCTTATGTTCTTACCCAGTTGATAATTGTGCGTGCATCATGTGTGTCTGTGTTTTAAAATTATTATAAATATAAAGGAACTCAGCGAGGCATCATTAATTATGGAGTTCGATTTTTCAGAACCTATACGTCACTGCTTTGGGAAAACAAAGGTATAGGAGTTTATAAGATCGGTCACTAATCATTTTTGTAATTTGTTCTAAAAGGGACAATACTCGAACACTAACACACATTTTCAGATTGTATTCACTGAATCTGGAGTTTGCCATGGATTTGTATTTTGGATTGATTGGGTTCTAGATAAAAGAAACTTGACTGTTATTTCAACAGGACCAGGTCAGATCATCTCCAATTCTTTTTAACTTAAATTGCGTCACCACCATTGTCTTTGGAGTAAGAATGACAATGCTTTCAAAAAAAAAGAATGAATGACATTTCTATTTTTCAAACTTCATTTCAGTTAGTAGATACTGGAAGCAAGGTGTAAAGCTTTTAAGCAAGCCAGTTGCTGTGAATCCTACATCTTCATCTTGTCGCAAAGATGAAATAAGCTACACTGAGATAGATGCCTCATTTAATCCTACAACAGGCGAATTGGACATAAAATGTAATTTAAATCATTCACAGATATGGTGATTAGGAATTATATTTCAGATTAATTTGTTAATCAATGTTTTTTTTTTGAAACAATTCATTCTGTATTATGTATATTTTTATTGTCAAAAAAATATTTTTTAATGTTGAATCTTGAATTTATGATTTATGAATGATTGAATTATCTTTTTTTTTTTAATAATAATGAATGAAATTCTAAAATTTAAATATATATTCTAAAATTTACTTAGTTGGTTAATGGTTAGGGTCTTCATGCGAGTGCGCGTCAAATTTCTCCCTCTTCTTCTTACTGAGGAGAATTTAACGAACGAAGCGGAGAAGAGTACACGACTGAGGGATTTCGGAAGAGGGGGGATCCAACGGACCGATTGAGGGAGGAGAATAAACACTAGTGCGATGACGACCCTTAACGGCGGAATGGACGATGAGGACAAATGGTTAGCGGAAGGGATCGCCGGGCTCCAGCATAATGCGCACTATATGCATCGCGCTCTGGTGAACTTCCTAATTTCGAATTTCCATTTTGTTTTGATGCATCGGGAATTGTTTCTTCTTTCTTTCTGTCTTTTTTGTTTTGTTTCTAGGGGTTTTCAAAATATCGATTTTTTCCCCTATTCCACCACCTCCTTTCCCCCTTCTTCTTTAAACTTCTTACATACGGATTTATGGTACTGGTATTTTCCTGCACAATTCCCTTCTTTCTGTAAATTGGCCTTCTTCTTCAGATGTTTTACCAATTCATCCCATGGAAACTGGGACGAGGGAGTTTGGCAGATTCATAATTCATTTTTGGAACTTCATTTCATTTCACTTTGTATATCTTTCTTTCTCACTGGGAATTTATTTCAATTTTTTTTAATGATTTTTGAGTTATCACATCTGATTAATCTTGATACCTACCTGTAGGATTCCAACAATTTGAGAGATGCTCTCAAATATTCTGCTCAAATGTTGTCTGAGTTGCGCACCTCCAAACTTTCTCCCCATAAATATTATGAACTATGTAATAGTCCTCTATCCTTTTTTTATAAAAAAATTCTCTCTATAATGACAATATCTAATTGTTCCATTTTTTGATAAAAAAGACATGCGTGCATTCGATGAGTTAAGGAAGATGGAAATGTTTTTCATGGAAGAAACTAGACGTGGGAGCTGTTCTGTTATTGATCTTTATGAGCTTGTGCAGCATGCTGGGAACATCCTTCCACGCTTGTGAGTCTGCTAACCCTTTAAGTAGTTTTCTACATGATTGCCAATTTTATTTGAAAACTATTCTGCACTGCATCATTTCCTCAGATATTTAAAAAAAAATCCCAGATTTTCCATTGTATAATGAAGATATGCGGTTACTATGTTATCCTCAATTTCTTATTTCCTGACCAATTTTAGTTGGCAATACTGAAGTTATAAATCCCCAAATCTAGAAAGTTATTACTCAGTACACATGTCAATCCACAAAAAATGAAATAGAAAGTTCTCAAATGGCATCTTACTTCTCATTTCACGATAGAGACAGAGTGAATTCAAAGTTCATAGAAATGCCATAACTTTCTAATGGGTTTTATCTTTTCACAATGTTTTCAGTATGGATGCTGACTTGAAAGGATATACAAATTGCAGTCATTGAGAAATATAAATAGCTTATATTAGTTCCCTATCGATCATTTCAGCACGCAGTTTAAGAGAAGATTGGGATGGATTCTTTGAGGGCTATTAAACCAAATGAAATCACACTTCTAATAACCTTTATGTAGAAGCTACCCTGAAATTGGGCCTGCCAAACAAAAGTGCACACAGTGCAGCTGTTTTGGGTTAGGCGATATGGTACCATTTTAGGTGATCCCTTGGTTCCATAAAGTTTGTGCATAGTAGTAGTAAGCAAGAAGTTAGGCTGTAACTGTTTTCATATCATTGAAAAAAGTTCCATTTGCAAAAAATAAATCCTTCTTAATCACACAAACACTTTTCCAAATAGAAAGAAACCCTACCTGATCAAAGGATATCGTTCATAATATAACTTCTTCTCATTTCTATAGTATTATAGTCTGCTTTTAACTCTCAAACATTTTTAGGTATCTTTTATGCACTGTTGGATCGGTATACATAAAATCAAAAGAAGCCCCTGCAAAAGATGTGCTTAAAGATCTTGTGGAAATGTGTCGTGCTATTCAAAATCCCGTACGAGGTCTTTTCTTAAGGAGCTATCTTTCCCAAGTCAGTCGGGACAAATTACCTGATATTGGCTCTGAATATGAAGGGTAAATAACAATGGTTCTCTCTTTTCTGATTTTTAATTTTAATATTATTATGTCATTCACTCCTTCATATTGGGGATGTGAATTAGGTTAATTATTTTAGATAAGAAAAGAACTACATGGAAAAAATGATCCAAAAATACATTGTTTAGCTCAAATAAAAAACTGTAAATTGGCAAATTTCATGAGAATGGAACCAAGGTTTAAAAACCCACTAACCGGTAGCTAGTTAACTGGTAGGTAAATCGTTGGGGTAATTTTACGATTTCCAAAATATATCCATATATTACATACTATTATACTCTAAAATAGAAGTTGATTACCAGTAATCTAATAACTAATTAATAAAAGCTTTCTACCTTGATTTCGTTTGAGGATGGTTGCTTTAGTTTCGAGAATTGCCAGAGATGAGAGAAAATAGAGGAGGATTTTTGTAGTTTCCACCCTTATAAAAATATTTAACAATATTTTATTAAATGAACTTGGTATCTGGATCAGATCTGACCCGAATACCCAACTAACCGGTCAGCTCTAGTTAGCACTTAGCACATGCCAACCGGTAGTTAACCACTGGTTTTTAAGTCTTGAATGGAACAGCTGTTATACTTGCCATAAATCTAATGAGACTTTGGTGTGTCCATGTGTGCTGTATTTGTTTATTTATAAAACATTCATGAATCTTTATAGTTATTGCATACTGATATATGTTTGAGGAGTTGCAATCTCACTTATCCTTCCTTTTTTTGAGAAATCTTTTAATATTATCAAATCGATTAGGGACTCTGGTGGTCTTGTGGATGCTATAGAGTTTGTTCTACAGAACTTCACTGAGATGAATAAACTTTGGGTTCGAATGCAGTACCAGGTTAGTTAATTAGTTCACACTGTTCACTACACTTATTAATTAAAATTATCTACCGATCCACATCATGTTAGAATATAATAATCTCAATGCACTTTGTAATAATACACACTGTTAGAATAGAATAATCTCAATGTTAGAAATTAAGGGTATATTATGCAAACATTTGAACATGTTAAAATAGAATATCCAAGGATGGGCCTGATTATTACACCCAATCATTGGTATCGATTTAGGGGCTCTAATCCCTAATCTCGATCCCGTTCATGTACTTATCTGAACATAATTCGGGATCCAGTTCCCATCCTTGCACATCTGAAGATCTCATTGACTGAAGTGCCTGTATTCCTCCGGATCGGACATCGTTAATTTCAATCAAATGTCTTATTTTATATTTTTCAACTTCTATACACCACAATATGATCGTAGCCTTTCCTATCTTAAAAATAATTTGAATTATTGGCATGCTTAGGTGGTCTTGAGTTTTGGTTTGGTTTGGAATCATGCTTTGTGGTTTGCAGGGATCTGTTCGGGAAAAAGAGAAAAGGGAAAAAGAAAGAAATGAGCTTCGTGATCTTGTAATACCAAGAACTTGGACTTAGATATATTATACTTTTATGGTGCTTATATGATGTTTCTTTTTGCAATGTATTTTAGGTGGGTAAAAATTTGCATGTACTCAGCCAAATTGAGGGTGTTGATCTTGATACATATAAAGGAACAGTTCTTCCCAGGATATTGGAGCAGGTTTTTTTTTATACGCTAATTTTGTAACTGAAAATTATACTTTTAATCTTAATATTTTTTGTTTGTTAGGTTGTCAATTGTAAAGATGACCTAGCACAATACTATCTCTTGGATTGTATAATTCAAGTCTTTCCAGATGAGTATCACTTGCAAACTCTTGAAACATTACTTGGTGCATGCCCCCAACTTCAGGTTTTCAATTAAATCTTTTTTTTTTTGTATTTTATGTATTATTTGGCACACACCACTACATTTTATTATTATCAGTCTTTTGCATTTTGAATTTGAGATAATATGAATTTGGATTTTGGAGTATTGATATTTTGTTTATTAACTTATGTTAATTTTCTTCTATTTTCAATCTTTGATTGCTCTTTTTCTGGTTAAATTATTAGTAACCAAAATTAGAAGGAAAAAAAATGATTGGGGGGGGGAAGAACGGAATTAATGGTTATGGAATTTTAATTCTATCAAAAAAATGACGGGGAAGAAAATAGATGGGGGGATGGGGAAGATAAAAATATAGATTCCGGAGATGAGGAAATAGAAAATGGATTGAGGAAATGAGGAAGAAGACATTAATAGATGGTGGGAAAAGGAAGAAAATTGAGGAGTATGATGAAATATGAAAAAAGACTTGACACTTAGATCTGTTTAAGTATATTGATCTCTGAGAAACAAGCCCTCACATTTTTCTCTCAATGAAAGAGTAGCTTCCGATCAGATCTGAATTTGATTGGATGATAAGAAAGGTAAGAAAAGAAGGCATTTAATTTTTTAGCATGGTTCCTATGAGTGAAACTAGAAGAGATAGAAAATGGGGGAATCAAGTGATCGATCCCTCTAAACATATATTAGATGTGTTTATATCATAGTTCAAAAAAGCTTAAAGCGCTCCTAATTTCCAGGGAGCGCTTTTCAGCTTTTATAGCTTTAAGCGAAAAAAGCGACAGTGGCATAATTGTAAATAAATGCAATTTTTCAAAAAATTGCAAATATACCCCTATTTATATATATAATTTTTTCAAAACCTGTACATGTATGATGTATGATTAAACATAAAATATATATAAACCTGTCGATATTTGCCCATCATCTTAAAAATACACATCCAAAACAAATACATCCAAGTTATTTGAAAAAAACTATCAAATCATTTACCCTAATCATCTAGACGAGCACCTAATTTTATATTATCTAGGCGAGGTCTAGGGTTTGGGTAAGAAGTGTGAGTGAAAGTGAGGGTTAGGGTTTGTTAGAAGAGTAGAAAGGGAAATGAAAGAATTTAAATTCTTCCATTTCAGGTAATGGGGTGCCCCAACCCATTTACCTGACCCGACCCGAGAACCCGCTAAAAAAGCGATCTGAAAATGGTCCTAGAAAACCGCTTTTCAGCTTTTATAGCTTTAAGCGCCGCTTTAAGCGCCGCTTTTAAAACTATGGTTTATATACACTCGAATTTAAGATTAGATCTTAACTGAATTCAGTTCAGATCTAATCTACACTAACTGATTACAATTAGTATTATAAGGGCTAAAATGTAATTACTAACATATGAAAACAAATAGCCTTATTTATTATTACTAATAGTCCCACTCAAGCTCATTTGTGGTAACCGACGAGGTTGGCTCTTAGCTCCATGAATGATTCTGGCTTTAATGCCTTAGTTAGTGTATCAGCTCGTTCCATAGTATTTGGAATATGAATTACTTGAATAGCCATTTTCTCCACCCTCTCCCGTACAAAATTGAAATCAATTGCAGCATGCTTGATTTTAGTGTGGAACATGGGGTTTGCAGCCAGTTGAGTTACTCCCAAGTTGTCACATCACAGTTTATGTGGTGTATCTACTTTTACTCCCATCTCTATCAGCAAATTAGATACCCATTCAACTTCTGCAGTGGCAGCTGTGATTGCCCTGAATTCTGACTCAGTGCTGGACCTAGACCATAGTTTTAAATAACGCAAAGCGCTCCCAATTTCCAGGGAGCGCTTTTTCAGCTTTGAGCGCGCTTAAAGCTAAAAAAGCGATAGTGGCAATTCTGTAAATATTTGCAATTTTGTAAAAAAGTTATCTTCTGGCCTACCGTGTTTAATCTCTTCTCTCCACTTTTATGTCTTCCACCTTCTTTCTTCATTTTCCAACTCACCCTGGCCCACAAGATTAAAGTTAGCATTAATTTGAAATTTACCTGTCTTCTCAGGCGAGATTTTGCTGTTCTCACTGCCGGCAGACTTCCGGCCATCTATTCCGGGGAAAATCGAAATGTCTTGATTTAGACTGAAATTTTGATGGTAGCTCCGCCTTGGAATTCCGCATCTATCCCCCCTGGTCCGTCTCTGAAACGAATCGTCCTCTTCAGTACAGAATTGATTCTTCCATCTGCCGGAAAAGTTCACCCTCTGACCAGAGCCATCTCCATTCAGATCTGAAAAGATGGAAATGCTCGCCCTTCTCTCCTGAGTATTTCCCACTATTCTATTAGCTATTACTGGTTTCACCCCTTCTAGACCCCTCAAAAGTTGAACCCAAAATTTTCCAGGTATTTCCAACTTTCAAACCCCTAGATCCTTTTCCTCCTCCCTTCTCCAAGCTTCTACTACCCGGTGATGAGTAGAAACCCACTAACCCGACCCGGCCCACTTACCCGCTTAAAAAAGCGATTTGGAAAGTGCTCCTCCAGGAGCGCTTTTCCGCTTTAATAGCTTTAAGCGGCGCTTAAAGCGCCGCTTTTAAATCTATGACCTAGACACTGTAGATTGTTTTTGAGAACACCAAACTATCAGTGATTCACCCATATATAAGAGATACCCAGTCTGGCTTTTCCTGTCAGTTGAATCAGATGCCCAATCTGCATCACTATATGCTGTAATCTCATTGGAATAAATTTTTCTGAGCACAATCCCCATACTGTGTGTACCAGATAGGTATCTCAGAATTCTTTTAAACATCTGCCAATGTATTTCTTTGGGTTTCTCCATGAACTGAGCTAACTTGTTCACTGCATAAGCAATATCTGGCCTTGTGGTAGTGAGATACTGCAGTGAACCCACCAACTGCCTATATTCAGTGGAGTTCTGAATTTGTTCTGCGGTTCTGCCTCAGAGTAAAAATCAGTATTAGGTTGCATAGGTGTAGCAATGGGTTTTAGGTTTTCATACCCATGTTTATTAAGAAGATTCACCAAGTATAACTGTTGGTCTAAGAATAAACCATCAGAGTGCTTTCGAACTCTGATTCCCAGAAAATACTCCAAGTTTCCACACAATCTCACAGCAAATTCAGATTTTAATTCATTCAAAAATACTTCTATGCCTTTAGTACTCGAGCCTGTAATGACCATGTCATCTACATATACAAGTATGTAGATGACTTCCTCTCCTGATTTTATAAACAGTGACTCATCGGATATGCTTGCCACAAAGCCTTTTAGACACAAAAATTGTTTTAATCTACGAAACCACATCCTTGAGGCCTGTTTTAATCCATACAGAGTCTTCTTCAGTAGACACACATGTGTGGGTCTTTCTTCATCAAGAAATCTCATGGGCTGCCTCATGACAATTCTCTCATCTAACTGTCCATGCAAAAATGCATTGCTTATATTCACCTGTTGAAGTGACCAACCTTTGGATACAGCCAATGTAAGCACTATTCTGATTGTTTTGTGCTTGACAACAGGGCTGAATGTCTCAGTATAATCCAGTCCTTCTACTTGATTGGTGCCATTGACCATCAATCTTGCCTTCAACCTCTCTACTGTCCCATCTGATCTTTGTTTCACTTTGAACAACCATATATTATTGATTATATTATCCACTGGATTCCTTGGGATGAGTTCCCAAGTCCCATTCCTTACAAGAGCATTGTATTCCTCCTGCATTGCTTTTTTTCATTCAGGGTCTTGCAAGGCATACTTCACTGACTTAGGGGTTTGTTTTGGCGTGGGAGATATATTGCAAGCATATCTCTGAACTTTCTTGACAATTCCCCTAGATGCTCTAGTGACAGGTATGTGTTTTGTTACTGGATTTTCTGCTATTTTTGGATTGTACTCTTCTTCAAAGTTTGATCCAGAGTCATCAGACCCTTCATCCTCATCATTTTCTATTGCAACAGGTGCTCTTCTACTGTACTGGATCAGTGGTAACTCATCTGTAGTAGAAGTGATAGGAGGTTCAGACTGTGTAGTAGATTGGGAAGCCACTGCATGTTCTGAAATATCTGCCACTGCTTGTTCTGAATTGTCATTTATTCTGCTCTGTTCACCCTCATCTGATTCACTCCCTCTGCCTGAACTGATTGCGTTGGAGATTGAGAAATAACTGTTTTCTTTGACTGAAATTTATTTTCTTCAAAGATCACATCTCTGGAAATTAGTGTCTTCCTATCCCTCATATCCATGCATATGTATCCATCACAATTGACTAGATATCCTAGAAAACATAGGGAGCTGATTTGTCACTCAATTTGTTTTCCCTATATGGTTTGAGATTGGGATAACACACTGCTCCGAATATTTTCAACTTATAATAATCAGGGGACTTGAGGTGTAAAGCTTGATAAGGTGATATACCTTTTAATATTTCAGTGGGGTTCCTGTTATATAGATAGACAGATGCCATGAATGCATAGTCCCAGAAGTGTGTTTCCAACCCTGCATGCTTCAACATAACCTGCCCTGTGTCTACTATATGTCTGTGTCTGCGCTCTACCTTCCCCATCTGAGGGTGAGTGTGTGGACAACTAAGACGATGTATTATTCCATTACTCCTTAACAATTTTGACAGTTTTAAAAACTCTTTAGCATTATCAGTTTGGAGAGCTTTTATATTCCTGTCATATTGTTTTTCAGCCATGCATTTGAATTGTACAAAACATTCTTCAACTTCAGATTTTCTTCTCATCAAGAAAATCCAATTGTAACTAATTGAAGCATCCACAAAATTTACATAATACCTATATCCTTCTGTGGATTCAGTTGGGGCAGGGCCCCACACATCAACAAAAATAAGTTCAAGTGGAGTAGTATAAATTGAGGTACTTTTATTATGTTTTAATCTCTTAGCTTTTGCAACACAACATTCCTTACATAAATTTTGGATATCATTTGTATCTGAAACTCGAATTAAATTCTGTTTGTTGAGTTGCTTCATAGTCCTCGAGTGTAGGTGCCCCAATCTCAAGTGCCACACTCTAGCAGTGGCTTTCATCCCCAACTCCATTTGATTAACTTGCATCCCAGAACCCCCTATAGTTATAGGTAATTGATATAATCCTCCACTTTCCTTCCCAATCATCAGAACTTCTTTAGTATTGATATCCTTGACTAACAACCTCTGTGGATCAAATTCCATAGTCACTAGATTGTCAGCACAGAATCTCTTCACTGAAATCAGATTCTTTGATGCAGAAGGTACACATAAAATCTGATTCATAAAAACTTTCTTTTATTGACAGAAATAAAAGAATTACCAGAGTGAACAATCCTCATAGGATGTCCATCGCAGTATTGATGGAATTCTCACAGTCCAGCCCATCTTGAATATCTGCCTTTCTGTCTGTAATATGGTTTGTTGAGCCAGAATCAGCAAACCAAGCCCTTGCATTTGACACCATATTCACTGAATTCTCAGTGTTCTCTTGCCCTGCATTTTCACAGTTCTCATACATAACATTCACAGACATTTCCTCAATCATACCTGCCTCAGGGTACCAAACTGATGATGATTTTTGTACCATATTGGCTGACATCTTGCTGGCCAGACCATCTGAATCAGGTTTTCTCCCATGTATTGGAGGAAACTTAGTGATGTTCAATCTATTGTGGCAATTGAGTGCTCCATGCCCTTTCCCTGAACAAATTTGACAAGGTAATGTTTTGTAAAAACCCTTACCTGTCTTCTTAGCGTTTTCAGCTTCAACAATGTTCGCGTTAAGGGCAGAAGTTGCATTAGTTCTTCCTCTCCTGATTTCAACATCAGTTAGAATTGCTTTTAACTCTCTATACGAGATCTCCTCCCTCCTTGTGGTCACATTCTGAATTGTGGCCTCAAATTCATCTCCAAGCCCTGCCAACACTGGTAAAATAACATCAGCATCTGTAATTACCTCCCCTGCCACAGATAAAGTTTCTAACAGTCCATCAATTTCCTGCAAATATTCTGTTATAGATCTCCTTCCAAATTTCAAACTTTGGAGCTTTTGGCGTATGCTAAGGACTCTTGACCTTGAGCTGGATGCAAACTTCATTTGTAACCTCTTCCAAGCCTCTTGTGCAGTTGCACAATTTGCTACCACCGATAGAATTGGTGCGGTCAGTGATGATATAATCCAGGCTAGAATCAATTTGTCTTGCCTTATCGTCACTAGTCACTACAGTGTTCAGCACAACCTTCCCAGTGAGGTAGTGATCTAGCTCATTCCCCGCTAGATGTGCTGCAAATTGTATCCGCCAAGCATAATAGTTGCTGCGGTCCAGAGAAACGGTCTTCAAATTCTTGATTATGATGACCTTCGTTTGACGATCATCATCAAGAACTTGCGTTGTCTCCTTCAATTCTCTGTTCATTGCCATGATTGGATGCAGAAACTCCAATGCTGAATGAAAAAATCAGAGAACACTCGATCGATCTTAACAGAGAATTCTTCCAAGATCTCAACAGGTGACTAATACCATATGAGTGAAACTAGAAGAGATAGAAAATGAGGGAATCAAGTGATCGACCCCTCTAAACATATATTAGATGTGTTTGTATACACTTGAGTTTAAGATTAGATCTTAACTGAATTCAGTTCAGATCTAATCTACACTAACTAATTGCAATTAGTATTATAAGGGCTAAAATGTAATTACAAACATATGAAAACAAATAGCCTTATTTATTATTACTTATAGTTCCCTCTATAAACAGATGTACATCCATAGGATCTATTTCTGGTAGTAACAAGTAGTCAAATACAATATTGGATTGATTAAGCCTTCAATAAATACAACATGGCTATAAGGTTGGATTAACAAGATAACTGAATACTCCAGTGTCCAGTCCATAGTTTTAAAAGCGGCGCTTAAAGCTATAAAAGCTGAAAAGCGGTTTTCTAGGACCGCTTTTCAGATCGTTTTTTTTAGCGGGTTCTCGGGTCGGGTCGGGTAAATGGGTTGGGGCAACCCATTACCTGAAATGGAAGAACTTAAATTCTTTCATTTCCCTTTCTACTCTTCTAACAAACCCTAACCCTCACTTTCACTCACACTTCTTACCCAAACCCTAGACCTCGCCTAGATAATATAAAATTAGGTGCTCGTCTAGATGATTAGGGTAAATGATTTGATAGTTTTTTTCAAATAACTTGGATGTATTTGTTTTGGATGTGTATTTTTAAGATGAGGGGCAAATATTGACAGGTTTATATATATTTTATGTTTAATCATACATCATACATGTACAGGTTTTGAAAAAATTATATATATAAATAGGGGTATATTTGCAATTTTTTGAAAAATTGCATTTATTTACAATTATGCCACTGTCGCTTTTTTCGCTTTAAGCGCCGCTTAAAGCTATAAAAGCTGAAAAGCGCTCCCTGGAAATTAGGAGCGCTTTCAGCTTTTTTGAACTATGGTCCAGTCCATTAACCTATTATCAATGGACAGACTGAATTGCAGTTTCCACCTTATTTAGTATATGCTACAGTGGGAGATGATGATATAGAAAAAAAATATTTGAAGGAAATTAACAAAATGTCATTTTTTGTAAAAAATTGAAAATTGCTATTCTATAAAAAAATGCTATTCCCTAATGAGGTTTGAAATCTTGTATTACAACCTGAGAGATGCTAATTTCCCTAATCTTTAATATTATTTTTAGTCTCTCTATTAATTTTACATCTCAATTCTTGATTGATATTTTGTGTTTATCACTGTGTATTTTGTAAGTTGTATAATTGGGATAAATCATTATAAAATATATATTTTACAGTAAAAATATATCGATGCTTGGTGATATTTTGTGTTCATGTTATGTTAAAATTAAATGATAAATTATTAATAGTTTCGTATAAACATTCAGAATTACCTGCTTAAAAAAATAGTTCAGAATTAAATGAGTTCATGTTTTTACTTTCTCAGCCTACAGTTGACTTAAAAACTGTACTTTCTCAACTCATGGACAGACTATCAAATTATGCCGCCTCAAGTTCAGAAGTGAGTTCTTCACATTTTTGTAATTGTTATGTGAAATTTTCCAAATGCATTAGTCAAAATGTTTCAGGTTCTACCCGAATTCTTGCAAGTAGAAGCTTTTGCCAAATTAAGCAGCTCTATCGGAAAGGTACTTTGTATTTTGCATTTAGCAGCTTCATAGAAGCTTCGTGCTACATTTTAATCTAATTTTTAACTTTGTCATTTTATGTGCTTTCTTCCAAGTTCCAACTAAAATGATAAATTTTTATAAAAAAACTACAATGATAAATGTGCATTTATTTAATTACCAAACTTTTATAAAAGCCCCAAAGGTTTTTCTTTGACATAATTATACACAACTTGAACTTATTGGATGATTAAACCCATGTTATAGAAATAGTACAAAGTTCTTTGCCATCATTCCCAACACAAAGTTCTTATTGGATTGATTAAACAACAAGTTGATAATACTCTGTTCAGTCAACTATTTGTTTATACGAAATAGTTGATAATACAAAATGATAAATTCTACGCACAAATGATAAATTCTGTCCATTATTTGTATTCAATTATTAATGTTTAATTTTTCTTTTTCAATGTTGAAATCAGGTTATCGAAGCACAAGTTGATATGCCTATTGTTGGGGCTATAACTCTATATGTATCCCTCCTTACATTTACTCTTCGTGTTCATCCTGACCGACTTGATTATGTGGACCAAGTATTGGTATGTTTACCATTTATTTTTCATTGTTGATAAATTTCGATATTAATACAATGAAAATATCACCTTCATCTTGTGTTTTTTACTTTCATTCATGCCAATTGTAGTGTCTAGCTCTAGCGTGTACATCTTAGATGCCGAGCAGTCGAGCTTATAATAGATGTAATATATTGTTTTTTGCATGTCTTAAAAGTTTTTCATTGAAGCTTGAGGGGCCGTATAGGCAATTAATATCGGGGATTTATTCTCTTAAAATAATCACACTCCTAGAGTCCTGTGTGATTATAATATATCAAATTAAGAAAATTCAGTGTATTTATAATTTTTTTTTCTTACAGGGAGCTTGTGTAAAGAAGCTCTCAGGTAAGGCAAAGCTTGAAGACAGCAAAGCAACAAAACAAATAATTGCTCTATTAAGTGCCCCATTGGAGAAGTATAACGACATCATTACTGCATTGAAGCTTACCAACTATCCTCGAATCATGGATCACCTTGATTCTGGAACAAACAAAGTCATGGCAGTCCTCATAATTCAAAGTGTTTTGAAGAACAATACATTCATTTCAACTGCTGATAAAGTAGAAAATTTATCTCTACCTTTTACGTATCTTCTTTGAATTCAATTCGGAAGTTTTAACTTTTAAGCACTTCTCTTGTTTTTTTAGGTTGAAGCATTATTTGAATTGATAAAGGGCCTCATTAAGGACATGGATGTGACTTCTGCAGATGATGTACTATTTCCTTTCTGGATGTGTATATTTCTAATTTTTGTTTTATTTTTAAAATTATATTCATATCTTTTCCCAGTCAACTATTTTATAATCACAGTCTCATTGATATATGATAGTTCTTGCCTTTTTTGTTTGAAGATTGACGAGGAAGATTTCAAGGAGGAACAAAATTCAGTTGCTTGTCTGATTCATAAGCTGCATAGTGATGATCCTGAGGAGATGTTGAAGGTAAATCATGTACTTAAGTCTCTTTGTTAGTTAAGCACATATATATGGTGCCTTACGTTCATTGATGTGGATGTTTTTCTTTGATATATTTGGATAGAAAATTTACAATCAGAATCTATAATATTGCAGAGGCTGAAGGTCAACTTCAGGGACATCTGAATTCTGAATCACTAAATCTGATTCTGGTGCACATTCTCTGCAACAGATTTGCTAAATGATGCACACCGAATATAATATATTTGGACAGATCGGCTAATTAGATAGAATCTGTTATTTTGGTTTATGCTTTCTTCCATTGTCATAGAATTAGACAATCGGTAGTAGGTAGCCAGAAATAGTTACCGTCTAAGTGACAAGTGTATATATATGCTATCAATGCAATGAAATCGGTATTGAGATTTATTCTTCCCATAAACACGTACTTTCATTGTTAGATTGAAATAACCATATACTTTTCTTTTGCTATAGTGGGGAATTTTTTATTTTGAGCATGAAAGATGATTTACTATTCTAATCTATTTTTGTGGTTGCCATTTTTTTTGTAATTTCAATGCATTTGAAATTTGTCAATCTGTACCACAATGAAAATATTTTTTGTGAATCAATTTTGTTGATTTTTCAGATCATATGTACAGTAAGGAAGCATATTCTTCTGGGAGGACCTACACGATTTCCTTCTACAGTCCCATCCCTTGTTTTTTCCGCTCTTAAGGTTTGTTCTTTTTGTTATTACACATTGTTATGAGTCTAACTCAAATTCTCAAAATATCATATGCAAATTTTTTTTTTTTTGCACTGCAGAATCATAGCATAATTAGAATATTGTATTGCACTAAATAATGAAATTATTATTTCCACTTGTTGATTTGTTCAAGTTTCATGCTACAAATTCCAGTCTTCCCTAAAATGGAGCACAGTCTTACTCAATAGGGTATACTAATAATACTATAACATGTATAGTTTTCTAACGATTCTCATTTTGAATTTCACATTTATCTGTAGTTGGTTAGACGTCTACAAAGTCAGGATGGAGATGAATCAGGGGAAGAAGTCCCAGCAATAAGGGAGATATTTATGATTTTGCATCAGGTTTCTTTCTCACAATTCACATACACACACCAAGGTTTAAATGTGTCCAGATGCAGGACATTAAGTACTTGACTCTAGGGTATTAGGGGAATAATCATGCTTAATGCCTGCCTAATACACACCCTATGTATTTTTGCATTTTTACAAAATAACTTATATATTAAATTATTAATATATATATATATATATTAGACTTATATTACCATGTAATTTCTCCCACATCTAGTCTCATATAAATTAGCTAGGGGATCAAGGTTTTTTTAATCTGGATTCTGGATATCAGGGATATGCGATGTCCAGAAAGAGTTTGCCAGAAGAGTTTTCTATTTGCATGAAGAAGTTGCTGGAGGGAAGAAAAATGTTTCCTTGAAAAAAACTGGTATGGTCAGAGCCTAGAGGTGTAGTAGCCTAATAGGTAGATCTTGGAAGGCGAAGGCAGTCATGCCCACTTTCCTCCTATTTTAAAAGATCTTGGAAGATCTCCAGTTGGATTCCTGCTTGGTTCTGCCTGAATACTGATTAAAGCTCCATTTTTTGGAGCCTTATGACAGCATAAATGCATGTGAGTTCAGGACTCCATGCGGATCACGTATAATACCTTGGGTTAAATTATATTTTAATTTCTCCAGTGTCACACACTCACAACCTAACGAACCTATCAATAATTACTCAAACTATCATGATTGTTCTGTTTTTACTTTGGAATTTTACAAATCCTCTAATGTATTGTTAAACCCATTTATAACTTTTTCTCGAGATGTGGGGGAAAAATAATTTTTTCATAGATTTCAAGTGATGGTTGGATTTCAAAGTTCTCCACTAATCTATTAATAGTGAGTTCTCACTAGAATTTTATATATATATATATAACTTTTTTAAAATTGAATATTTTTTTACAAAAGGTTTGCAAAAGGATCCTCAACCTTTTTGCATCACACATGGTCTTCAATGGTTAAAGATTAAAAATTAAATCAACTTTACAATTTTGGTTTTCTTTTTCCTAGGTCAAGAAAATACATTTTTCTTCAATTGTGAAGAATATTTTAAGGATCACTCATAAGATGGGCACACTCTATAAGAAAACCAATCTATCTCAGATTGGAACTCAGGCTATATTTTAATTTGACTTCAACCTCTTGAGGCATCAGTCCATGACTAGTTAATGATTATATTTTTATTTTCATTTCGCTGCATTTGTAATTGGACTATGCCCCCTATCTTTCAGTAATGAAATATTTAAATTTATAAAAAAAAAACTATGTTATTAAGATGTGTTTATATGCATCATAATTATTATTCTCTATTCTTTAAATTTTAACTATATTCAATTTTCATAAATGTGATTTTACCAAAAACAAAATGAAGCTTATCATACTTAAATTTAGTTTATTAAAAGTGCTGCACGTTACTAAATTCTAATTTTATTTTCTATTTAATGTCTATTTTGATGAATTAGACCATCGAGACTTTGTCATTTATTTCACCTGAGCTTGCATTGAGGTTGTACTTACAGTGTGCTGAGGTTTGACAATGTTTCCATTGCTAATCTTTATCTTCTCACAAACTTCCTTAGCTAATGTGCGTATCACATTTTTCCAGGCTTCAAATGATTGTGATTTAGAAGATGTTGCCTATGAGTCTTTTACTCAGGCATTCATTCTGTATGAAGAAGAAGTTTCTGTAAGTGGTTTGGAGTTCATGTGTTTGTAAATAGTTATTGCTGCATTGATTTTTTTTATTTGTTTAAATTCTTATGAGTTTGGGGATCTAAGTTCATGTTTCTCTGATTTCCTTCCTTGTGTTGCATGTTTGACATTCTAATGGCTGCTTAATCTTTGCAGGATTCAAGGGCACAAATCACTGCCATACATTTGATAATAGGAACTCTTCAGAGAATGAGTGTATTTGGTGTAGAGAACAGAGATACCTTGACACACAAAGCCACAGGCGTAATGCTATTTATATTCCCTGTGGCCATGTTTTCTTTAAGGATTTCTAAAAAAATTAATCTCATTTTTTTTAATATGTAGTATTCTGCAAAGTTGTTGAAGAAACCAGATCAGTGCAGAGCAGTATTTGCTTGTGCTCATCTCTTTTGGATTGATGATCGCGAAGGTCTCATGGATGGGGAAAGGTTTTTGATTTCTTGCCAAAATTTCTCACTTGTTTTTTAATTTGAATTATTTTCTAGAACTCAAGTTCTCATTTTAAAACAACAATCTAATTATTCTGATATTCATACTTTTCATGGTTTTAGGTACTCATGGTTTTATGACAGTAAAAAACCTTTGCTTGAGTTGAGTAGTTGCATTCTTCTTCTCTAATTTTATTTTCTCTCTCCAGAGTCCTTCTTTGCCTAAAACGGGCAGTGAGAATCGCAAATGCTGCTCAACAGATGGCCAATGTATCATCACGCGGCGGCAGTGGATCTGGAACATTGTTTATCGAGATACTGAACAAGTAATTTTTTTAGAGCAAATAAAGTAACTTAAAACAACCATCTCTCTGAGATATAGAAAAAAAACAAGCATTTGTTAAATTCTAACTCTGTTTGTTTTAGGTATCTATACTTTTTTGAGAAAGGGAATCCTCAGATAACAGCCTCCATGATTCAGGATCTTGTTGAATTAATCAAAACTGAGATGCATAGTGATAACCCCACAGATGCTTCAGCCGACGCTTACTTTGCCAGCACTTTGCGCTATATTCAGTTTCAGAAACAAAAAGGTGGGGCTTTGGGCGAGAAATACGAGTTGATCAAAGTTTAATGATAATAGAGCTGTTAATAAAAGAAAATGCCTATTCGATCTCAAATAGTGGAATGGAACCAACACGATTGTTTGATGACAATTAAGTGACAAGTCAGTTTGGCTCAAATTTTTTTAGAATTTGTTGTAGACTTGTTTTGAACTTTCCTTTTCTAATGTATTCTTAATTATTATTATTTTTGAAGTAAATCACTATGTTTCCAACAACAAAAAGATACATAATTAGTAAATCACTATTGATTTTGCCCTGTCCCGTTTGCGACCTGCCCCGGTCACGACCCAATCCTTTTTCATCCCTGAACAAAGGTGTTAATTTCATGTGGTCGCATATTCACATAAATTTTATAAGAATCGGTTCATGTGAGATATGTATTTTAAGGTATTATGTGATATATCTTTAATCTTGTCGTTAATTTTAAATGCAATGTTTTTTTTTTAAATGATTAAATATAAGCAGAATACGATATATCTCTTTCGATGTTTTAAATGAACAATTGAAATTCAAATATCCCAAACTATTTTATCTAAATCTCGTTCTAAATTTATAAGGCTTTTGACGTTCAAAGTTTGAATTAGAAGTATAAAAGTTGTTTTGTTGTTGCTAAGTTATTCAAAGTTGTTTTCCGGGTAAAGTTTTCCTCTATCGATTCTTTTTCTTTGATATCTTTTAAACGATATAAAAATGTCTATTTTTGGATGATATATCAAAGTCATATAATATATTACTGATTATATCGTAGAAATTTAGGAAATTTGGTTGAAAATGTCAATAAAATTATCTATTCTTATGGGAAAGGTGAAATGAAATCAACTAAACACGTTCAGAAAATTGAAAAACTGAAAAGTGCAAATACATCCTGCTTGCCTATTATGCAATCTAAAAGAAGAATCTAAAAGGTATCTCTTTTCAACTGCTCTTATTCCAGGTCTCTTTTAATTTTGTTGACTGAGCACCTAAATTTCGCCTTCTGGTGAATAATGAATATTTCAGTTCTCATTTAATCTAGCTCAGATATAAGATTGAGGGATCTTACAGAAACTACGTAAAAATTCACACACCATCACTTCCTTCTTTAGAGGCTACTATGGAATGTCATTGGGTTCTTATCGTAGCATATATAGACAAAAAAATAAAAGATATAACACGTTAGTAGACCTTTTGAAATAATTTTTAATGAGGTCATTAAGGATATCAGTTTCTCCTTTGATTCAGAGTGTTACAAAAAAACTATTGTCACCTTTAGAAGACTTTTACGATTGAAGTATGAGAGATTAACTTTCTGAGACAACATATCTAATTATTTTATTACTAAACTACTAGGAAAAAGTCAATAAACTTTTTGTTTATTTATTTTCAGCTATTTTTACTTATATTTGTATTTCTATTCTGTAATTTCACTAATTTGGGTTTTACCATTTTTTTAATAAAATTTAATTATTTTCAAAAAAAATATCGTAATTATTTTTAATGAAAACTCGAATCCTAAACTCTCAGAAACCTTAAACAGATACGGGTCCCTGCACCTGTTTAAGTCTTATCTGTTAATACCAGATTCGAACCGGGTTTTATTAGCATAATCCATCGAACCGCTATTGCCCCTGCCAAACCAATACTTTAAATATTTTCCCTTTTATACCCTTGTGATGTCAATGTGCGATAAATCCATCAAACAGTACTGCTGTAGTGGTTTTCTCGTAAATTTATTTTCTAAAACGTCTAAAGTTTAAAATCACCTGTCACTTTCCTTTACGATTTTTCGTTTCAGAAGAATCTCCGGCGACCATCTCGATTTCTATCTAACAAACCTAACAAGTAGCAACACACCCCACCACCTCTACGATCACCATCTCGATTTCTATCTCATCAGATAGTCATGGATTCTTCTTCGTCTTCGTCATCCAAAAAAATTCTCAGTAATCACCCTTCCGTGCGATCATCGTCGTCCAATACAAACCCTAACCCTAGAATCGCCATTCTCAGATGGATGTCTACCCTGACACCTCACCAGCGTCAATCCCATTTAACAATCGTTGACGCAAACTTCATCAGAATTCTCTTCCAGATGTACAGACGAATACAACTTACAGGACATGGGTTCTTTCTCATCCTCCCTGATATCCCCTCCACTTCGACCCCTGGCCTGCCGTCTCTAATCTTCCGTCGCTCCAGTGGTCTTCTGTCTCGCTCCTCTAAAAGAAACCAATGTGAAATTTCGATCGCCAATGCTCTTAGACTGTTTGGATCGAAGGAAGGTGTTGGGGTTGAGCGATGTGAAGTGGACTCGTTGACCGTTTCGGAAGATTTCGTTGCGGATTTGGATTGGTTCGTCAAGGTCATGGATGTGGTTTCGAACGGGGCTTTTTTAAGAGGAGATGTGGATGGAAGTGTGGTTGGAGGGGAATGGGGGGAGATGAAATGGTTGAAGGATAAAGGGTACTATAATTTGGAATGTTTTGTGGCAAATAGGATTGAGATTGCATTGCGTTTGGCGTGGATGCTGGGCCCTGGTGGTGGGAAGAAACAAAAATGGCCGAGGTTGTTCAGGGAGAAGAGTGGAGATATTGCTATTGCTGCAAATTTATTTTGGAAGAGAAGAGGATGTGTGGACTGGTTTATGGAGATGGATCCTGAAATTAGGAAGAGGGTGTGTTTAAGTTTCTATGGCAAAAGAGCTAATTATCTGGTATGTTTAAATTTCAAAATCCTTGGTTTATCAAAGCAATAAATGCTATTAACATAATTGATGATTTGATTTTGTGAATAATTCAATTATGGATTTTCCATAAGAATTAAACAACTATTTTATCTGATACTTTAAGGTATCCATGCTTATTTTATAATGTATAATGTACAAATGTACAATGTTCATGCTTTTGTCAGCCGGCAAAATATATTATTTTACATTGCTTGGTTTTAAAAATCTCTTAATAATTTATGTAATGAACAATGACAACGTATAGTTTTTAGACATTTGTTTTAAATACTGAAAAATAATAACTTGTACTGAAAGAGATTTGGCAAAAACAAAAGTGCAGACAATTACAGGCGAAAGAGAAAAAAGATCGTACTATTCATGTGTGCCATTGTGCATGCAAATTCCTTGATAATTCTTATGCCATATTATCTATTTGAATATTTCATTAGTAACGTGGTCCTTGTTTCTGTAAACCCTTTAATCTTTAGGTGTTAAATGTTAACAACTGATTTTGTTCTCATAAGCTGCCAGGTAAAGGAGGTTTTGATGACTTCAGATGATTTGTTGAAGGATGGAATGTTTCTTCTCAAATCTAAACCTAACCCATCACAAAAATCTGTTGAAAGATTTGCAAGTTCTCAGTGGGGGGATCAGTTATTAGGAAACATGGATCTTGAGTTCTCCTTGCATGCAATACCTGAACCAATTTCTGGAACTAATTCCAACAAATCTAATTTTATGAGGAGCTTGATTGTGATGCAGCAGTTATTGGACATGCTACTTGTATGCCAAAATAATGAACCAGACGCTGAACATATATTTTTTACTTCATTGAGCTCTTCACAGACCATCTCCGATTTTATAGTAAGGAGACTGCGGGGATTTCTCATGCTTATTTTTAGCGAATATATTGAATTTGAACTTACAAGGGACACAACTTTGAGTATACCTGCAAAAAATACTGAAGAGAAGTCTTTCGCTGGTTCCCAGAGAAATAAAAAGAAATCCCGTAAAAGAAGAGGTTCCACAAAAAAGTTGGCAGACAATAATTTAACAGCAAAAGAACCTCCAAAAGTACAGCTGAAACAACAAGAGCACCCTATCGATCCTGCTTTATTGGTTCGTAAATTTGAACTTCCCAATTTGTTTTTGACATATATTAAATATTAATTACTATGGTTGTACTTGTATCTATCTGTCCATTAATTTCATCCAACATGTAATTAAATATTTGAATCAAATTTTTTTTTTAGGATCTTGTATGTGAAATCAGTCCAGCTGTTCCAACTAATCATAATGTTACAAGTCTCTCTCAAAAGGAGGAGAGTATTGTAAGGACTAACAGGAAGGTGAAACTTGTTATTAACTTTACACTACAGGATCAAATAAATAGTTACAGACTTTTAATTTATATATATATTTTGCTTTAACATGATTACATGCATATATTATGCAGGACCATACTACAGAGTTAATTAATAACAAGGCTCACACGCCCAGAAAGAGAAAGGGAGTGAAGAGTAAAAACGTTGTTTCTGAAAAAATTAATAATAAAATAATTTCTTCTCAACTTGGTAGTTTTGACATTTCACTTCCATTGCATGTGTCACAATCGAAGGTATCAGAAAGTGCAGACACATACAATACTTTAAGTTGTACACTGACAAATACCGAAGGTCAGGTGAATTCGCCACTTAAATTAGGTTCTTCTATCACTGATAATGGTCCTGATACTAAATCTGACAAGGAAGCAGACAAAAACTTAAATATAGATAATTCCAGTCAATCTTATATACATTCACATTCAAATGATAGGCATTGCCAAATATCAGATCATACGGAAATTGTAAGTACTTCCAATCTTCAATGCATGAATACTAGAAAGAATGGAAACCTCATCAAAGAAAGGGATTCAACTGTACCAAGAAAATGTACATATTCTGCAAATAATAAAATTTCCACACTTGCATGTGAGTGTGAAACGTGCATTGATACACAAACGACTTATAAGGGTGTTTCAGGATTTTTAACCGATAATGATGTACGTCATACTTCTCTAAATTTATCTGGACACACCATGAAAAATGACCATGCCATGTCTCAAATGGAAAATGACAGTTGCAATCCCCACAGTCAGGCAAATGTAGTCTCATCGATACATTTTAATTCAGAAGCAGATATTATGCATCTGGATGCTGGTCACAGTCAGTTCAATCACCTTCATCAGTCGCTTTTATCAACAACACATCAGGTAAGAAATGTACTAACAGAACGAGCATGTGCTGTTGCCATTCCTTCTCAAACTCCCCCAGTGAGTGTAGATTGGCCTCCTGTAGTAAGAACTTGCAGTAGATTGAGTCAATTAGCTGCTCCAAATTATGAATCCATCATAAATAACACTAGGTTGCAACCCACAATATGTTCAGGTGTTCCAAATAATGGAATGCAGTTTCAACCTGCAGTTGCACACGGTAACAATGAACGGAGGCATTCTGAGGATGTTGTCGACTTTCCAGCTTTCCACAATTCATCTGATATGATTGATGATACTGAGAACTATTGGGTATCTGATGAAGAACCTGATATGCACACACTCAGTGGAAGTGACTATAACAAATATTTTGGTGGTGGAATTATGTATTGGAACACCTCTGACTATGTTGGCACTGGCTTCTCTCGCCCTCCTTCTCATAGTTCAGAAGATAGCTCTTGGGCATGGTATGACGCAGATATAAACAGAGCTATAGATGACATGGTTGGCTTGCCTGGTCTGCCCAGTTATGGTGTTAATGGCATGGCTTCACCTCTTGAAACATTAGGACCTGCACAGCAGTCACGTGGCTATTTGTTTTCAGGTACTGATATAAATGGTATGGATTCTCAAGTGCAAGGAACTGATCTGCCAGAAGAATTAATCTCTCGATCCCTTAATACTTCTAATAACAGTGAAGGGATAAAAACAGATTCACTTTCTTATCCAATTCTGCGTCCAATTATTATTCCAAGTGCATTGAGGAAGAGTTCAAGGTCTGAATTTAGAATTAATCATGACCATAGGAGTCCATGCTTTTCGTCTTCTAGGAGTGATCGCCCTCGTCGAATTAAGCGTCCACCATCACCCATGGTTCTTTGTGTTCCACATGCACCACAAGTTCCTCCACCTTCTATTGGAGATTCAAGGAAGATTAGAGGCTTCCCAGTTGTAAGATCTGGTAGCTCAAGTCCTAGGCATTGGGGTGTGAGAAATTGGTATCATGAAGAAATCACTTCTGACCATGTTCACTGCTGTATGGATGGTCCTGAAGTTGTTTGGAGACCATGGCAAAACAAATCTCTTTCTAGAGATGAAATGATGCAAAATATACCAGGATCCTTGATGCAGGATCGATTGATTGTTATGTCTCAACAGTTAGGTCGAGATCAGGAACATGTAAGTACATTTATTCTTCTTCTCGAATATCTCTTTGTTTTATAATTTTATTTACGTGTTGTTGTCACATTTTCTCATATTATAGCCAGATGTTTCTTTTCCTGTCCAACCTCCTGAATCGATGAATTCTTCTTCTTGGAAGGCATCTCTTACTATGATGCAGAACACTCTTCACGAAGAAATCAACTTTTTCTGTAGGCAGGTGAGGTATCTGAATATCTTGATGGTTTATGTAGATATTTGTCAATAATGATTAATCTCTCCAAGTGGTGTTTTTTCAGATGTAGCATTTATAATTTCTTATTTTACGTTATAGAAGTAACTGAACTTCTCAACATCTAGATTGAATCTTTCATGCCTAGTTGACAAAAAAACATTCTATACAATTTGATATGATATTTAGTTATTTATTATAAATTTAAAAATGGTCATTCAATTATTGACATTATTCAAGTAATTACTAATGTACTCATATCGATTAATTTCTTCATTTGTTTTTCTAATCTCAATGCTGCTTCTTTGTAACAGTAAAAGTGTAAAACAGTAAATAAGGCAAAAGTGCTATGTCAGTACAATTTTTTCTTCTAAATTTTCGATTGGATTCTTATTAATTTTATTTTATCTGCACACACAAGGTTGCTACTGAAAGTCATTCAAAGAAGCCATTCATAAATTGGGCTGTCAAAAGAGTTGCAAGGTCTCTACAGGTTCTTTGGCCCAGATCTCAAACCAATATATATGGCTCAAATGCCACCGGTTTAGATTTACCAACCAGTGATGTGGATCTTGTAGTTTGTCTACCTCCAGTTCGTAATTTGGTAATGAACTATGAAATAAATTTTAACGATAGCCAATAAATGCTTTATTTTAATTATTCTTATGCTCATGTGGTTGGGTAATATTTTCTAGGAACCCATTAAGGAGGCTGGAATTCTTGAGGGCCGCAATGGTATTAAGGAAACATGCCTTCAGGTATCTTTGGATTTACAAGAATGCTATGAAATTGAAATATGAAATTTTATTATTTTGGCATGATCAGATATAAAAAGTGAAGAATAGACCTTTTATGTTTTGGCTTTCTATTTTCTTTTTGCTGCTTTAATATATAGTAGTCTATATAGGTTGTAATGAGGTAATACTCGGATAATGGCAGACTATCAGAAGAAATTTACATTATTGGATTGATTTTTTTTTTGAAGCAATTAAGTTTCTCATTAATAATAATGAAGGGCATTGCCCTGATTACAATGAAGTTTAGCATTTAAAGATAAAAAACATAGAGATGAGACTAGCTTATCTTGACACTTCCCAAGGATTGAAAATTTCTTTACTTACTACAACATGTTGATTGTTGAAGACTTGAAGCTGTTAGTCGATAATGGGATCTCTTAGTGTATAGATTGATTTAATTCGGGTTCCCTTTAAGTCCATTTAAATCACATTAAAGTATTAAATAATAAAGCGTGTGATAGACTCATGGTTTAAAAAAGTGAAAAGCGTCTCCATTATTCAGGAGGTGCTTTTTCGCTTTGGGCGCTTTAGCATGCTTAAAGAAGCAGGGGTATTTTGGTAAATACTTGTAAAAAATCATAAAACCTATTAAAAATAAAAAAATACATATAAAGTATAAAACCAATAACATTTAAAAACAGATAGTGGCATTAAAAAAATATTTAAAAACAAGGTTGGCCGGAATCGTTTTTGTGATACGGAGGCTTGGGGGAGGCAAAAACTTGCCAAATTAAGGAGGAAAGCAGCAGAAACTTTTCAGGCAAAAATGGGAGCTTCTCTGATGAGAAAGGGGGCGGGCTACTTTGGCGAAAATGGGGGCTGCTCCGATGAGGTGTTTGTAAGAAAGAGGGAGAGAGATGAAGAGTTTTAGGGATTTGGGAAGAGTGGTTTTTAATTTAAGATGAAAGAGAGAGGTAGAAAGAGATAAAAATAGTTAAAGTGAAATCTTTTTAAAATAATAGATCTAATTAGGTAATCAGGTGGATCTTTACCCGGACCCGCCTGATTACTCACTTTAGAAAAAGCACCCCTAAAGGAGCATTTTTTGGCTTTAGTGTGCTTAAAGTGGTGCCTTTTAAATTAATCCATCGGTAGGCTTAATTAGCTTTTATGATGTGGTCGGTTATCTTGGAAATCCAACTGATTTGAGAGAAAAACATCCCTTTAGAGTATGCATATTGGCTAAACTATGTAATTCTATTATTTTTCTTTACTTTTTTGCAAGATTGGCAAGTAGTCTATCTAAATCTCTCACTTTTTTTAATATCCCATCATTTCCAAAAAACAAAAATATTCCATGTCTGTCATTTTATCATGTTATGTTTAAATCATTCGTTTTTTTATTATTTTTCATTGATGCCTAAAGTTTGTCATGTATTCTCTTGATCGGCTTTTCTTTACATTGCTCTTCATTTTAATTTCAGCATGCTGCTAGGTACCTTGCAAACCAGGAATGGGTAAAAAGTGACTCCCTTAAAACCATTGAAAACACAGCTGTAATACCTTTACATCTTACAATTTATATTTTCTTCTTATCTAGCGTAAACATATTACTTATTTCATAAATATATATTCTTCAGATTCCATTGATTATGCTTGTGGCTGAGGTTCCTATTGATATTATTGCACCAAGGGGAAATATTTCCAATTCACAATCATTGGAAGGCTTGGAAGCATCATCTTCTATGATGTCGGTTCAGTCTTGTAATATTATTTCACCTGCTCCTGTTGATTTGGAGAATAATTCCCCTAATTTAAAGGATTCTTATGCATATGTCAAACATGTACGTCTAGATATTAGTTTCAAGTCACCATCACATACAGGTCTCCAAACAACACACCTGGTAATTGATTAGAACTTTCCTCCTTTTGTCTAGTAATATGGTTTTTATTTTTTAATAATTCCAAAATCATCATCAATTAAACATTTATTAATATTTCATAGGCAGCAACAATGTTTAGAATTTTTCGATAATTATTTTTGTTGCATTATGATTGAAAAAATATGTGCATGTGATTTAGCATGTCTGATATATCATAACTTTTTTGTTGAATGTCGTGATAAGACGTTAGATTTTTAATTTGTTGTCTTAGAAGATTTCTTGACTTATATTAGTATAGAAGAATACAAAGAAAAATAGCATTTCCAAGAATTTTGAGATAAGATGGACTGGTGGAGGATATATTAGAATTTGTTACACAAACTTAGAAAGGATGTGGCAAATGGTTAAGCTGTATTGTGTTCTTAGGGATCATTCTTTGAGAAGAGTCTGCCAGAAAGTTTGCTTGAGATTTGAAAAGGAAGCATCGGTCGGTCTTAAGAAAGAGAGAGTCTGCTTGAAACCTAAATTCAGCAATCTTTCAATGATCTTCATCTTCTATTTATTTGTGCATGAAGTCGAGTAGACGAGTACTAATCTCTTTTATAGAATATCTTCTCTTATATAGAAGGGAAAATATGATCGGAAATTAATATCTCCTACAAAGGTTAACATAATCTATTCAAATCATTCCTTCATCAAAAATCTATTAAAATCATTTACTAATCTAATACAAATCAGTTATACAGTTATACTCTTTGCTTTACTTTTGCCAAACTTTCAATTGCAGGTTAGAGAATTAACCGAGCAGTTTCCTGCATCCATTCCACTTGCCCTAATACTGAAGCAATTTTTAGCTGATCGCAGCTTGGATCACTCTAACTCGGGTGGATTAAGTTCGTATTGTTTGGTAAGTTTTCTTTCCAAAATAATTCTCACAGGTTAAATTTGAAATTATAATTCTTTTTTTAGACTGGTAGCTTGCACTATTTGATATTTAAATACCTTCAGGTTTTACTGATTATACGCTTTTTACAACACGAGCATCATCTTGGCCAGCTTGTTAACCAGGTAAAACTGTATAAGTAAACAACTTAATTGACATGACTGTCTTGAAGTTCTGATAGATTTTCAAATTTATGTTCAAACGAAATGAACTAAAATGGAGACTATGCTGCCATCCTTGTATTTGTAATGGTTAAAACCTGCTTTAGCATCTTTGTAGACACTGAAGTAAGAATTAGGATGTCGACCGTGCAAGAATTTTGTATGAATAAATGAGTATATAGTATTAAAATAATATTTTGTTTATCTTATGTCTATGTTTAACCGTGGTATATTTGACTTCTCAGAATTTAGGTAGCCTTTTGATGGATTTTCTCTACTTTTTTGGGTAAGATACTTGCTATAGATTATTATATTAGGACTGTGAAATGCAGTGGCTAAGAAGATACCATCTTTAGTTTACGTTGTTGACCAACATTTCTTTCTTCAGAAATGTTTTTGATCCACGCCAAATGCGGGTGTCTATCCAAAGAAGTGGATTTTATATTAATCGGGAACGAGGGCAGAGGTTTGTGAATATTGGGCATTCCCTGTCACTGGTACATGTATTTATCAAATACTTTATGTTATTGTATTAATATTTTCTCTTGTAAATTCTTTAGTATTGATCCGATACATATTGACGATCCTCTCTGCTCAATGACCAACGTTGGACGGAATTGTTTTCGAATACATCAATGCATCAAGGTCAGCCTTATGTAATATATTGTGTTTATTTTGTGCTCTGGATAATTTTTGGTGTAGTTTAAATTACTTTTAGGATGATTTGTACCTGCACCAATCCAACACCTAATGTGTTTAGAAGCTCTAATGTTGTTGACTACTTTAAACTCTCTTTCTTTGTCATGGTGCAGGCATTTGCAGATGCATACTCAGTGCTTGAAACACAGATCACACACTTTCCCTGCAAGTCTGATAACCCGATACCAATTAAGTTGTTGCCAAAAATCATTCCAACCATTGAACATCAGGGGGAAACATGAATGTTCGTTTTATGATTATTATTGCCGCAATAAAAAATGTGTTTGTTCTAGTTATAGAAGTCGAATGAAATGAATTTGAAATATCCTTTGTTTTCTTGTTTTTCAGATATTGATTCAAAATTGGGAGTTAAAGATTGCTTTGCTAGTGCTGGACAGAATAATAGTCTGTGATTATTACCCCTTAAATTGAAGAAACACTGGATTCTATTCATGACCCAATGTCTGCAGGTAGGATTGATTCTGGTGAGAATTATGGGGAAGGAGCTAGGTTTGTGGTTTGGCCAGTACTGCAGAATAGTCCGGCTCCACGCCAACCCATTTGAAACAAAGAGCTAAATTTGAATGGAAATGCTGCATTCTATTCTGTAAAACTTAGGGTAAGATTATCAAGAGTGATATCTTTTTTTCCACCCAGGCAGATAATATAGGATCCCCTCATCCCCCTCCTTTCCCACTTCCCCAAATGACGAACAAGTGTGTATACTGTCAAAGTAGGTAATACTTTTTTTATATAAAGGGTACCTACGGTTGATATATACACAGAGAATAGAACACTGGAACCAGTATTCTACAAAGTAGGTAAATATTGTACACAGTTGAAATGATTTTATGTTTATTTAAGTATGCGGTTTTTAAAAATGTATACAAATGATTGTAATCACCAAAATCTATAATTTAATATTTTTGATATTTGTCTTCCGCTCCCTTTCCGAAATCTACTCTTGCGCGATGTTTACTGCAATCATCTGTTCTCCATCATCATCCCTCCTCCGCCCTTTCATTTCTCCCATCACTCCGTTTCTGTCCAACCGTCGTCATCTCTTTCAAAACCCTAATCTACGTCTCATCCCCAAACCACTCTATCTCAACTGTACTGGTACAAGCACGGAACCAATCGAGCACGATGATAAAGAAAACAGTATTTTCTCCAATTGGGAGCCACCGATGGCAATGTGGAGGGGTCTGTCGGTGTTGGTGATGGCGGGGCAGGTGATATTCCGTTCCATTCGAGGAAAGATTCACTGGAAGAACACGCTCAATCAGCTGGAACGCGTGGGACCGCGGTCAGTGGGAGTATGTCTTCTTACATCGGCGTTTGTTGGGATGGCGTTCACGATTCAATTCGTTAAGGAATTTATCCGATTGGGGCTTACACGATCGGTTGGGGGCGTGCTAGCTCTGGCGTTTTCAAGGGAATTGAGTCCCGTTATTACTTCGATTGTGGTCGCAGGAAGAGTTGGTAGCGCTTTTGCTGCTGAGCTCGGTACAATGCAGGTAGGTTAGGTAAATTAGATATTTCGTATGAAAACTGAAAATAGAATATTTCCTCTCCATCCAATTTCAGGTCTCTGAGCAAACCGACACCCTCCGTGTTCTTGGCGCCCACCCTGTGGATTACTTGGTCACTCCAAGAGTCCTGGCTTGTGCGATTGCAGTACCAGTTCTGACCATTCTCTGCTTCACTGTTGGAATGGCATCAAGTGCTCTGCTTGCAGATAGTGTGTATGGTGTCAGTTCCAACATCGTACTTGACTCTGCCAGAAGAGCATTGAGGCCATGGGATATCATCAGTGCTCTGATCAAGTCACAGGTGTTTGGTGTGATCATTGCCATTGTGAGCTGTTCATGGGGGGTTACCACTATTGGGGGTGCTAAGGGTGTTGGTGAATCAACAACCTCAGCTGTTGTTATTTCACTTGTAAGTATCTTCATAGCAGACTTTGCCCTCTCTTGTTTATTTTTCCAGGGTGCTGGTGACTCTTTGAAGTATGCATTGGCTTAAATTGCTTATAGTCATAGTCTCATAGGAGAGAAGAAGAAGATAGCATCAAAAAAGTAAGTTTAATGAATTAATCAATGATTCCATTTATTCAATCTGAATAATTATCCAAATTTCTGAGCATTTCTTCATTTATATATATATATCCAAATTAAGATTTATATTTACTAGTTGTTCTGAATGAATTTGTGAATTCATTCAGACTTTTCAGGTGGCAAGGGCCAAACCTATTTCCAGCATTTCTTCAAGCCCTCCATAATCTTTGAAATGTCCACCATATACTTGTCTATAATCTGCAAAAAGTGTGTCATCCAACAGGCAATTAGATGAGTTGTTGAGTTAATTTTGAGGATTGAACTTGTAGATAATAATTTTCAGATTTTGAGATACAAGTATAATATAATCACCACTTTCATTTATGTAAACTAGAAGTATCTTTAAAATTAAAAGATAAAAGCATCAAAGATAAAGATAACATTTGACTCATTAATGAACCAATTTCTCATTCAGCAGTGACTAGTGAGAGTGGTTCTATTCAGTTTCTGGTGAAGCTAACAGATATGGTCTGTGTCGAAGTTTAAACCATATTTTTAATAGATATGGTGAACCAATTATGTATTTCATTTTACGAAGGTTTACCTAATTTGAAAAAACCTTCATAAAATAAAATGGACAATTGTGTAAACTAATAAACTTGATGAAAATATGATATTTAAGATGCAAAAATCTGGAGAAACAGTCAATAAAAAGTGGACATACCCAAAAAAAATCGGATTCTGAAATCTGCAAAGAAGGATCGATGTAAGGAAGCAATGAATCATATTAAATACTGCAGGAAAATCAGAGAAGAAGAAGAAGAAAGAGAGAACTGATGAAGAACCTTCATTACCTCTCAACTCGGAAAAAATAGGGCTTTGAGATTTCACTAGTGAGCGGGAAGGTGAATGGAGTCGTGTGGGTTTAAGCAATTTGTTCTGTAGAATTACATTTTAACCCTTTATAACTTAACATCTGGATCGATATTTTAGAATTACATTTTTCACCGATGTGATTTTCTCGAGGTTTAGATATTTTAAATAGAAAACGATTCTTATGAGATAACATGTGTTGAGATAGTTTCTTGAGATTTATATATCTAGAATTTTAAATTGAAAGAAAAACACTCTTCTGCACTAATCAGTTATTGAATGATGTTTAAATAAAATTATTATGCTACACCATGTTAAAACAAATGAAGAAAGAAAGCACAGAAAAAAAAGAGTATAGAACAATCCATTGATGTTCATATTGAACACATTTTTCTACATACGTACAAAATCATTTGAAACAATGTTTTCACTGATCGAGGTTCAAGCGACGGATCTTGCACACCAGATGGGCAGTTGGAAGATCAAGCTGGTTCGAGGCATCTGACTTTAAAAGATCTCGAAGGTTGCTTTTTGTTGCTGAAACGCAGGTATGGAATGTAGATAGGAATGGAGGGATAGGCATTGAGAGTGCAGAAAGGACATTACTCAAGTAATCGATGTCGGCTGATAGTTGCTGAGAACCTCGATCGGTTAAATACTGGATTCCTCGAAGCTGCTCCATGTAAAGTGAAGTTGCACCCTCTGCGACCTACATATGTCGTTAAATGTTAAGCCAAGCAAATGATGTACAAAGCAGTATAAATGGTCGGGACCTATGGATTAATCATTATTCGTTACCTTAAACATCCACTCAGTAGCAAAGAATTGAGCATCTTCAGCATTGGGTCAGTGTTAGAACTACCTTCGGCCAGTGGCTCTAGTTGCTGAGGTAAAGTCAGAAGGTATTCTCCCACACTGGTTACATATGATTGTGGGTATGCACTAAAACTCGGAAGAGGAAGTGCACTCGTCTCCTCTATTGAAGACCATATTGTCAGTCCAGAGACATCACTCAGACGCTGACGTACTTTTGAAATGAGAACATCGTAAACAAGTTCATTCACTGTATCAGCAAATACTGCCACTCTTTGGGATGTAAGAGGAAGCGCATGGAATCGTGGATCTTTTGACTGTAGATTGTAAAATAATCAGCAATCTCTCTCTAACTAAGTAATTCTTAATTAAGTGAATAGGCAGGTGAACAAATGCAAGTAGATTATAACGTAACAAAAATATCAAATGCAGCAAATGAGTTAGTTTCAAACTATGAATATGTTTAATGGAACTCATTACCTGTTCTAAGAGATTAAAAAGCTTTCTGGACTTCTCAGATGCATCAATCAAGCGCAAAGATGCTATATCCAGTGCTTCTTTTCCAACTAGAGTGTCTTCAATGTTCCCATCATTAGTGGATGCATGAAATCTGTCTAAATTAGAACCACGCACAGAAAGAGACAAAGTAATGCTAAGTCGACACAGAGTAGCTCTTAATGATGCTTCAAATACAGAAGATCTGCTGGTAAGACAATCTGCCACGGTAAGAATCTGGAGAGCTCCCTGGACAATAGACCATTCCTCCTCTTCAGAAACCATATCCACTATCCTTGCAGCTTCCTTTTTTAATAACCCTGAATCCCTTTCTGGATCACTTTGTATGATATTATCGACTCCACAGATAGATCTCAATGATTTTAAGGTTTCCTGTAAGGAGGAAATGTACTGCAGTATGGTTTCATCAAGAGCCAATATAAGTTCATCTGCTTCAGACCCACCAGTTAAATTTATGCATCTTTCAACAGCTGCTTCCAGAAGAACTATGACCTGTGGGATAGATTCTTCCATCCTCCTTACAGTTTCACTGAGTTCAATTCCTTGTGCACCCACACCACGTGCAACAGCTCCTCGGATATCTATAGTAGCAATCTCAGATGAAAGAATGGCACGTTCTGCCTGACCATACCTTCAAAATAGAAGAGACGGTGCAAAAAAAAAATTAATGCAAAGGCACTATAAAATTTAACGAGATGTATATTTGTGTGTACCTTTGCTTATATAATTCAAAAGGAGAATAAACAGCCTTTAGTGTACTCAATAAGACTTGGATATCTGATTCCGAGAATAAATGTTGAATATTTCTTGCAAAAGCAGCAGTTGTGTTGTGTAGCTCAATCAGCACCTTAAGATGTTTGATTTGGATGTTAATACCGTTAGGCATATCTCCAGACAAGATATCCATTATTCCTAGAAAAATATCAAATGAATATAAATGAAGAACTTGAAGGAGACAAATATAATTATGTCAGAACCGATAAGATATCTTAACAAGTGTAACCTTTGTTTAATGCTTTTGTTTCAGGAACAGCTTCCCCAGTGGCAATGTTAATACGAGAAGCAAAACCCGTTACTAACACTTGCATTGCTTCAACCAACAACTTTGGTACCAACTGCTTATAATCATCAGGTAAAGCAGCCATGCACCTGACACATTTACAATTTTTAGAGTAGCATGTATCGATCAGAAATTATTTGGAAGAATCGTGATCATGATGGAATATTGACCAATTTTTAAAACAAAAAATATAGAATCAAAATAAAATAAAATCTGCGAAGTTAAATCCAGGAAATGTACCATTTCCATTCTTGCTCAAGATAGATAAGAACTTCATCATAGAAATTTGGCAACCAGCTTGAAAATGACTGAGGAGATGCACCGATTACTGAATTCATGGTAGTTAATTCAGAATCTTGTTTATCATTCCCAATTTTATTTCCATGCTGCTTTATGTCAAATTCATCCCAAAGTTTCTTTATTGGCTTTATATTTAATTTGGTGTAATGCATCTCAAGAAATTTAAATCTCCCATTTTTTATTAGAATGCGTCGTAAATCTTGAACGGCGTCAACCTACATTTTATATGGGAGAGTGGAGCACGAACCATTACAGAATGTTACAGGATAATTGCATATTGGGATCTGGAATAAATACCAGGATTGCCATACTGTGAAAGTAAAAAAAAAGAATATACCTTTCGAGTCATTAAAGCATCTAAAAGACGAGGTTGAACCATTTCTTCCAGCCTCTCCTCCAGAACTTCAAGCTGCTTTCTCACGTTAGCGAACTCGGCAACCTGAAATATTTCTCATTATTATTTGAAGTTCATAAGATGTGATTATTTGAAGCTTGCAGAAAAAATACAAACAGCTTGCCTCACCAACTGCCGATAGGCAGTGTCTCATGTTGGCTAATGTTTCAGCAGCACGGTGAAGATCTCCACTGGCAAATACATCCTCCACTGTTGCACTCAATTGGGTAAGCCCTGCAGCATCCTTTATCTCAAAAAATGTAAGCCCTGTGCTAACTAGTTTGAGGAAAATACTAAATAATACCCCATTTTTCCTCCTTTTAACTTCCTCTCAGTCGCTCATGTTAAATTTTGAAAGAAATAATTCTATCATACCTGTAATGTTTCATATGCAGCTTCCATCCTTTGCTTAACAATATCGATTTTAGCAATCGCGGCTATTGCTTCAGCAGAGGCACCTTCCCCCTGCAATGATACACTCCTTGAGATGAACAAACATAATTCCATGGGGGAAAATATATGAATTTGATCACTAAAAAAAACCTAAAACTCATGTCAAAACTAGACTATCAATCTCAATAACACTTTTCCGATCAGTAATCATCAATCATAAAAGAAAGCAGATAAATAAAACTGATACAAAAACAAAAATCGTGAAGAGCGAAGCATTATTCCTTGTACCAACCACACTGTACAATTCAAAAATCAATATCCAAATTTGAGAAGAAGAAGAGATGTCTCTCAATCCATATACCTTCTGAAGCTGTAGGAGGATATTAGAGACGACGTCCCTGAGAGTCAAGGCTTCATCTCTCAGTCGAAGCACGTCCCGGATTGCACCAGGGATGCGGCGAATGGCATCCCCGCTCTCCCTTTCAAGTGCGTCAGCGATGTTCTCGGCAGAAGACCGGAGGTTTTCCTCCAGATCGGAGATGTACCTGTCGATCGGATCCTGCGGATGCCGGGATTCTAGTGCGCGCATTGATCCATCGCTTCGGATCGAAGGAATCCAATGCGAATTCGCCCAGATCCACCACCACCATCACTACTCCTTTACTCTTGCTCCAGAAATGTAGAACGATGGGGGGGGGAGAACTGAGAAGAAAGGTCCTGCCATGGGGAAATAGAGGATTAATTATAATATTATTTAAAGTAAAAGGGTTTATATGAAATTTACTCTATTCTTGGAAAAATTATATATTACAACATTTACTTCACTCTATCTCCGATAAAGACTGAAGAGGCAAAGGTTCGATTTGCCGACCAATCCAGCTTAGAATTTAGAACCCTAAAATCTAAATATATAAAATTAAATTTTCCCAAATCATCTCAGATTTATTTATTCTCGTCGATTTTTTCATCTTGCCTTGGAACGATAACAACGGCACAGGATAGAAATAGAAATTCTTGATTCTTTAATCCTCTTCCCCTTACTTCCTTGCAACTTCTTCAGATCTTCTTCCTGCTACTTGCGACATTCTTGATCACAAATCCTCGATCACAAATCCTAAATCGGTAACCCCTTGTTCTCTATTTTTATTTCAGTAGCTTGAATTTGTTTAATTGAATAGGATTTCCGCAGTTCTGGTTTCGATTTTCAATAGTTCAACAGTATTTATAGATAATGATGATTGCAGCTACTTTGGGATCGATAGTATGTATGTGGGTTTTTTTTCCTCTTGATTTTATAGTTGTTCGTTTATCTAGGCCTCCAAAAATGTGCATAGTTTAGTTTATTCCTCTATATGATGCTGTGTAGCTTCTTGTTATTTACTTTCAGCCTACCAGAAAGCAATTCTCATTAGAGAATGGCAGGAATTATCAACAGTGAATCGCAATCTCAGAAGCCACGGGTTATTTTAGCTGCTACAGGAAGTGTGGCTTCTGTTAAATTTGAAATCCTTTGTCGCAGTTTCTGTGAATGGGCTGAAGTTAAAGCTGTGATTACCAAGTCTTCACTGCATTTCATAAAAAAATCATCACTCCCAAATGAAGTGATTGTGCTTACTGACGATGATGAGTGGTCTAGTTGGAATAAGTTAGGTGATGGAGTACTCCATATTGAATTGAGGAAATGGGCAGATCTCATGGTGATCGCGCCATTATCGGCAAACACTCTTGCAAAAGTATGTCTCTATTTTCATTGTTTACAGAAAAAAACATCATTATGTGAGTTTGTTTGGTTTTCAATCTATCTATCTAACCATATGTTGCTGTTTATTTCTTGAAGATGGCTGGAGGGCTTTGTGACAATCTCTTGACTTGCATTGTGAGGGCATGGGATTACAATAAACCTTTGTATGTTGCACCTGCAATGAACACTGTGATGTGGAATAACCCATTTACCAAGCTGCACCTTGATACAATTGCTAAACTTGGAGTGTCTGTTATAGATCCTATCACAAAAAAATTAGCTTGTGGGGATTTTGGCAATGGGGCAATGGCCGAACCCAATGTGATTTTCAATAATGTGAGATGTTCTCATTCAAATCGAGTACCGCCACAGCAATAGAATGGAGACATTTATAATGGAAACTGACTTATTTTATACTATATAGACCATAATTGGATAAATGATGATCAGATTTTAATTTCTACTACTGATTGGATAAATGCTTGTGTTTGGCAAAGAAATTCGACTACTGAGCATTGTAACATCGTATGAGTGATTCCGACGAACTCTCCAGCCAATCTCCCCGACATTGATAGAGTATTTCTATCATTAGGCTTGGTACTCGTAGATTCTTTGGGTGCATCCGACGTAGGCTTGGTAGTTAGGAAGGGAGAAGGAGCGCCATTTTGATTAGCTAATGTGTCTCTCGGAACAGTTCAAAAAGTATGAGAGCCACCAACGATAGTTATGAGCACAGTGGGAATGAGAGCGAAAACCATGATGTCTTTTTGGTATAAGAAATGTGGAATCCTCGACAAGAAAAGGAGCTACCATGGAGGTAAGAAAAGGAGCTACCGGTGAGAGGGGTTGATTCTACCAATTGCCTCGTCAGAATGCCCTGATTTCTCTATCTGGGGAAGTATCTCCAGAGCATCCTTTGTGTGCAACACTATTGGAGAACCAATAACTGCACATATAGTTGAATTGGGTGGAGTGTCGATTCTGAGAACTTGTGCGATCGATCAAAATTTTTGGAGGCAATTAGAACAAGAATGGAGGGGGAGAGGGATATCAGTAAGATGAAATTGTATTATCAGTAAACTACATTGGGAACAGGTCGTGGTGCAAAAGGTGTGTTGGGTTCGGACACTGGTTTTTTTTTTGAGTTAAAACTATTTGGTAATATATAAATTTCAAGTGATCTTACGATCGTTTAAACATTCAACAACCTTTAGAGACTGACTTAATGTTTCCTAAAGCGAACTATGTTTCGTCGTTCTCGCGTAGTGGGCCTTGGACAATGAGGGTGAAAAAACCCTGGTGTGCTCCTGACACTAGTTGAATGGATGTAGAAGAAGGGAAACCTTGTCATGGAATGATCAAAAACAAAATCAACCCAAGGAAGGGAAATCTAGACTTTGAACCACTGTGATGTATTCACAATGCTGATGATGGGCAATGTGTCTTCTGTAAATGTTAGCTCTAGTCAATATATCGGTTCTTAACTTTTTACATCTAAAATAAGATGGTAAGTTAAAACTATATTTTAATTACGGTATACGTCGAAGTTCAAAGCGTCATGGTGCGCTAAATAAATCTGACCGAACGTACAAAGCATAGTTCAATACATAGGTAGGGTGAGTGACAATAAAATAACCGTTGGATTAAACAACGACGGATTGGATTGGTTCGGCGCATTGAATCTCGACACACCAGAAATTAGTTGATTTTAATTAAACATCAGATAACTTATAAAAAAAGCCCGATCAGAAACTCAAATATGAAAGTCTTAACAAGGAGATTAGCTCAATTAGTCACGGTAATTATTAAAGTTGTTAAGTGTCATTCTCGCTGTGTACGTAATTTTTATTTAATTTTCACTACAATGTAACTGGTGATATATCATGTCAGTCTGGTATATCACTTGAAAGTATGTTTTTTTACTTGTTTAAGGAATTGGGTAAAGTTTATCTCTATTGTTAAGATTGAGAACATAAAGGGTCGCGAGTAGGGATGTAAATGATTCCGAGTTCGACCCTGACCTGATTGTCTAGGTCTGGCCCTGTTAAACATTTTAGACCCATTATATTTTTTTAACCTATATTATCTTCAGCTTTAGGATTTTAATTATAAAAATACTCATTATATTTTTTAACCCAACCCTAATAACACAATTACACAACCTTAATCTCAAACACAAGATATATTTTAAGTTTTTTCTTTCTTTCAGCTGCTGTGATTTTTTGATTATGTATGATTAATTAAATAGAAAAATTATCAGATGCAATATCCTTATTTGCGATATATGCGACGACCTCAATCACAATCGTTCATTTGACATCCGACGACTTTTATTCCTCACGACGGTATTAACTATCCAGTGTACGACATCAGATCCAGATCTCGAGGTATTTTTGTTATTTTTGAGTGACACCGGTTTATTTTTTGTGCAATACTGTGTTTTAACTTTAATTGAAATAATGTTATATAGTTTTTTTTGTAATAAATCTCGAATAAAACATTTATTTATTTATTTTTTATTTTTTTGAAAACATTTTCTTTTGGGAAAGTGTTAAAACTAGCCACCTAAGATGGCTTGGTGGTCAAAACTACCCACCAAGCCTAGGTGTTAGGTGGTTAGGGTATGTTAGTGTGTAAAATTTCCTAATTTGCCCCTTATTAGTAAATTGTGTGGGTTGTACCCATGCCCGTTTCCATGCCCGTTTACCGGCGAACGTAGGCTCCCAGAATTTCAGAACAGAGCCTCTTTCATCAGAATCAAACCTTGTCATCTGGGCAGATCTTCAATGGGAGTTTCTGGTTCATGTGATGCTGTTTCTGACGTTGGGTTGATCCTAGTATGAACATGTATATGGTGGTGGTAGCTGCTGCCGCAACTCCGATTGAACATAGAGCCCCAATTCCTGTCAATCTCCACTTCCATATGTTCAATCCAAATCCATCCCAACAACATCTATCTTTTTTTACGGGATCGCCATCTTTCCTATCTCCTTCATCTTCTTCTGCTTCTGCTTTATCATCAGCATCAGCATCTTTTTCTGGAGCTATTTCCATGTCGGCAAATTTCGGATCTTGGACCTTTTTGTTATAAGACAAAGCACCAGAGATCACTTCTTCATGTGATGTTGTTTCTTTGGGAATTTTGCCGATTTCTTTGATGAGATCCATATCTGATTTTGGTATTTCCATGATCTCTTTGGGGATGCTCTTCTCCTTCTCCCTCTCATTGACGAACCCATCATCTGATACCGGTACTTCCCTGAACTCCTTGGCGTTGTTTTTCTTTTTCTTCCTCCCATTGAGTAACCCATCATCTGATATATCTGGAGGAGAATATGGAGGAGGAAGGAGGACGCTAGAATCCATAGAAGTATGGGAGGTGGGAGGACGATGGGTTTTTTCTTATACCCGTTACTGACAATGGGATGTGAAAGAAAATTTTAAAAAAAAGTAAGGGTAAAATGGTCATAAAATTTATAGGTGGGTAGTTTTAACTCCTAACCAACCTTAGGTGGTTAGATTTAACAATTTCCCTTTTCTTTTTGTCTCCTATTTAATATACGACTTGACTAAGCTATTTAATGCGTCGTACGACCCTTCAAACGTCATTCACCATGTCAAACATCATTTTAAAAAATTATGTACGACAGATCTTCATCCAAATCTCACGTATATATCTATTTTTTCCTTCCATTTCATTCATTTTTATCCATTTCTTTACAATCTACATGTTCTATTCATCTATAAGGTAAGTGTTTCTGCTCTGAGTTACGTTTTTTATATTCTTGGAATGAGGTTCGGTTGTCTTTTTATTCTTGAAATGAGATCCGGTTGTCTTTTTATTCTTGAAGTATGTTTTACTCACAATTGAAGTACGTTTTATTCTGGAATTGAAGTACGTTCTACTCTGCAATTGAAGTACGTTCTACTATGCAATTGAAGTATGTTTGTATTGAAGACTTTTGAAAAAAATAACTGTCATTACAAGACAATTACAAGACAATTCGACACCAACTACCTATAACGTGTCAGGAAAAAAAATTAACTGTCAGTAACCTACGGTACGACACTAACTACTAATTTAATCCTAAGACATTCTATTATCCGGCAAATAAACATTAATTCTACACTACAACTACTATTAAAGAATATTCGGCTGACATTCAATCCACAGAACCAATGACCTACATGCATACGACACAGATAACACATTTAGTGATATTGCACTGGATGTTTACCCTAATTATATATCTAAAGACTCTAAAAAAAATATTAGTTTTTTAATATAATTTTTTTAGGTAAAACTCACTCTTTGGACCCACGAATTTTTTTATGAGTCTGAACTGGGTCTGAGTCCAAATATTTTCCTTCTAAACCTGTACCAACTTCATGGGTTCGAGTTCAGACCCGATCCATTTACACCTCTAGTTGCGAGTGGAGTAACATTACCATACTCATCACAATCCAAAGTTAAATTTCAGATGTTATAATGCATGATGTTTAATTTTTATGACCGTTGGATGATCACTTATTGGTGACTGGTGTCTTCCATTTATTAAAAAAAAAAATTTTTAATCTTTTTAATCTTGAAAAATGAATGGTTCAGATCATTATAATACTTGAAGCAATCTTGACCTACAATGATCACAGTATAAACTTAATTAATAAATAATAAAAAATTAGTAGCGTATTTAACAATGAATAAATATAGGAAAAATAGGAATTAGGAAAGTTGAAATTCCTCCATTTCTGGGTTTCTCGCCCTGAGTGCCTGCCGTTTATTTTTCACTTGCCAAGATTGGAAAAACCGTAAATACATATCTTCATTACTTCATATCTCCTCTCTCCTCCCCCTTTTCGCTCTCTCTCTACCGTTGGGAAATCCCAAATCAAGAACTGCGATCGAAGTCGGCGACATGAGTACCGGGGATCTTCTCGAAATCGAACCATTGGAGCTCAAATTTCCATGTATGTATGCACACGCATTTTTTCTGTATCTAGATTCGTCATCCTTGGTGCTATTTTGTATTTCTTTGGATCTGCTGTTGGTTTCTTGTGATTTGATTTTTTTCTTCTTCCATCTTTTTGTTTTTTGTGTGATTGACAGTGGAATCGAAGAAGCTGATATCCTGTTCTCTTCATTTATTAAACAAGATCGAAGAAAATGTTGCATTCAAGGTGTGATTTCCGTGGGATTTTTTTTATCATGTGATATTTTTCTTCTTTTTGTCGAAAAATCTTTTAAGGATTTTGTGTCTAGAAATTCCTGAGCTTGACTTTTAGTGGGTTCCCCCCCTTCTTTGTGGGATTTGCATGTCGTAATTTTAGGTCAAGACAACGAATCCAAAGAAGTATTGTGTTCGACCTAACACTGGAGTTGTTGCGCCCCATTCTACTTGTGATGTGCTTGGTAAATTTTTCCCTAATATCATCTCTCTCACTCAGGATATTTTTTTATGTTTAAATTTTGTTCGACCTCAGGATATTTTTTTTATGTTTAAATTTTGTTGATAGGCAAAACACTTTTTAGGAAATATTAGAAAAAATGCTATTTTATTGTGTTTTCCCATTTTCTTGGCTTCAGTTACAATGCAAAATATGAAGGATTTTCCAACAGACTTGCAATGTAAGGATAAGTTTCTTGTTCAAAGTGTTTCTCTAAGTGGAGGTCCTTCAACTCTCTCAGCTAAGGATATAACGGCAGAGATGGTAATTTTTTATCCCAGCTTTGTTTGGTGTTAGCTAGTGGTTTATAATTCTATATAATGTAGAATTTTTTTTTTTATCTTCAGTTCAGCAAGGAATCAGGGAATAATGTGGAGGAATGCAAGTTAAGAGTGGTTTATATTGCACCAGCTCAACCACCGTCACCTGTTCCTGAGGGATCTGACGAGGATACATCATCACCTAGACCCTCACAATTTGATCACCATAATGCTTCTTCAGATTTGACAATGGTGAGTCGGTGAAGACCTTAATTTTGATTCTATATTTCTTTTAATCGTCAGTAAAATAAAATGTCGACATTACCGCTCACTCACTCATTCACCACTACAGGCTTCAAGATCATTGGTTGGAAATCAAAATAGAACATCTGATGTAAGACTATGATGACTTCTGTTTCCTTGATTGATTTTTTATAATAATCTATTATAATTTTTAGAGCGTTAAGGTCACAGACTTAAGGTTAAGTAGAATCATCCTATATTCTACAGGTTAAGGATGATTGTCAAATTCATTTAATTTGATTGGTCTAATCTACAGTTAAGTTTGATTTTGGTAAAAAAAATCTTTCATCTATCTTTTAAATATTTAATTTGATATGCCTGTGAGCCTGTAACTCCAGTTATATTTTGTCACCTTCTGTTAGGTTATGAAAATTGAAAAGTTAAGGGTTATCATCTCAAAATGTGACTTTTATTTATGCCCTGAACTGCTAGAAGTTTGAATTGAAACCATGTTGTAGTTATATTATCTGTTAGGTGGACCGTGAAAATCATTTAAAAAAGTTATAATATATATTTACTGCCAAAAGCATGCAATGTTCTTTTTAGTTCAATCTTTCACACTTGATAGTTTATACTGCATTATAAAAGAGGTAATGATAACATATCCTCCACCAGAGGTCCAGAATGCATGAAGTATTGAAATTCATTGATCACTTTTATTTTTATTTTACAATCAATGTTCATGTTAGGCTGCATTAGATTATTATTGTTTACTGTATATATAAACTTCAGACCCTGTACTTCTGTAGACATGAACATTTGTATCAGTATTCAATAACATTTTATCAATCTCATTACTTCCAGGAGTGATAAGAATGATTTTAGGCTGTGCCATGTTATCCAATTTATTTTAGTTTAGTTTAGTTTAGAAAGTAAATATACCTTTGTAAGGAAGAAGCTGTCTCTGAAAATGCTTATATGGATTTTTTTAAAGATTTTGTCTTTGTCGTCTTTAATTCCTTTTAATTTTTTTAGTTTATTAGACATCTAATATAAAAAGTTGCTTGATTGTTAAAACACATGGCGATGTTGTTTTAGATAGAAAAATTGGTCCTGCTTAAACTTTTAATATCCATATTTGCACCTTGTAGGCTTATAGTATTTGACCTGTTGTGTTTATCTGTTTATATGCATTTCAGTTTGATATTGCTAGAAAAATTAATCACTTACAATTATCTTTATATTTCTATAGACAAGTGCTATACTTTCTAAGTTGACACAAGAGAAGAACCGTTCGCTTGAAGAGAACAAAAAACTCCGTCAAGAACTGGTGAGAATTTTGTGCTATTTGTTTTTGGATAGTCAAGCATTCAAATTTTTTGCGAATGATACCAACCCATGTCATTGCATATTGTTAATTTGTTATAGGAAGTGGTAAGGCGGGAAGCAAGCAACCGGCGGAGTGGTGGTTTCTCTTTAATGTTTGTGGTGTCCATGGCCTTAGTGGGAATCTTTTTGGGATATATTTTGAAGAAAAAAGTTTGATAACTATTTCTCTTCTGGGATTCCAATCTATGAAAATATGTGTGATCAAAAAACATGTTTTTTGTCTTTATTATTTGCTCAATGGCCATTGGTTTTCTAATTCTTCGGCAGGATTTATGTTTTGTACTTGTGTGAATGTATTATCTACCTACAGACTACATGTCTTGGGTTATTGAAAATAAGTCTAGCTAATATCCAGATTCTTTCTTTACATTCTATCTTTAGAAATTCTTTTAAGCTTTTGTTTCTATCTTTAATTATTTATCTTCGTAATTTTAAAAAAATATATTTATCTTTAGTCTTTAGAAATATCTTTAGAAGTTCTATGTCAAAATTATCTTTACATGTTAAACCCTAAACCCCTCTATTTGTACTTATTCCTTCTACTATAAAGTAGCAATAGCTCATAGTTCATGGGTAGTTTTTTTTTAATCTCATTATTTTTAATGAATGAGATTCAGATAAGACAGTAATTTTGAGATATTTCAATCTCATCTGTCTATTTCAACTTGAGATGAAAAAGTTCTTTGCTATTAAAATAATTTATCTCATAAACTATCTTAAAAATGTTGTCGCATCAGAATCGTTTCATGTTTTTAATAATGAGATATTTTAATGAAAATGAGCCTTAATTTAATCTCAGTCTTAATTCATAATTGAAAAATAATTTTGAATAAAACATAATTAATGAACAATGTGATTTTAATTGACAAGAATACAAGATGAAGAGAATCCGAACCGTAATTTATTAAAGGGTTTTCAGTTGAAGTCATAAAATATAGTAATCCGAAAATTTGAGCTCTAAGGAATAGAAAAACATGTGGTGGTTTTAGAAATGTGCAATAGTTGCGTAACCTTAGGATGAGAAATGGAAGGTTGAGATTTGAGATCAAACAATTTCATTTAAATGCTAAAATGAATTAATATTAATGACGTTCGGTTCATACATACATATATCAATTCCGACAGAATCGTGGATCACAGAAAAATTCCGGCAGAATCAACCTTCCGGGGGTTGGTGATTACTAGCAGATATATCAAATCTCAAATGAAATTGTTTTTCTTTGGAAAAAAAGACGCAAGAAATCAGTCAAATCACCTTCACTTTTTCTCTTTGGTTTTGTTATCATCAGAGGATTTCTTGCGAAATGTTTCTTCGTATGTCTTTGCCATTCCGATGACATCGTTCGTGAGCTTTTTTACGTTGGGAACGTTGTAATTCTGAGCGACGTAAATGCCGGTGCCGACGCCGATGAGGAAAAAGAAGGAGCTCCGGATCAAACCCATTTTATTTCTTCTCCCTCGCCCCTCTTTCTTTGTTTCTTCCCAAACTAACAAACCCGTTTGGGTAATTTATCTTTACGTCCTTTGGAGTAACCCGGCCCGATTATGTTTAAAAACAATTTCGGAATTTCCCCTTTTTAATTTCGCCATGCAGGGTTTATTCCATTTCCGCCTTCTCCTTTCCTCTCCCTTTCTGTTGTCGTTCTCCGTCCAACTGTGAAATTCCTCTCTGTACGTTCATGGTATGATCGAATCGATTTCTTCTTCTCTGGTATTGATTTTTACATATATGATACTAATGACAGAGAAGACGTTGATTTTTTTTCTTTTCTATTTCCAGTTATTATAGGATTGAAGAATCCTTAATTTATACATATTTTTCCAGTTCGATTTTTTTTGTCAATGTGTACGTTGGTGTTTAGACTATAATTTTTTAATCTTTTGATGTTGGTAATAAAAATAAAACTGTGGATTCAATCCATTTAATAAAAATACATGCATTGTGGATACTGGATATGATTTTTTTTTAAAATGATTTAATCATCTAATATTCCAATCCATAGGGACATAGGGTGTAAGGATTTTTAATCATTGTGTTTATTCTTTACTTTTTTTGGTTCAAATATAGTCTAAATCACTTAATATCTCATTATTCTTCTCTTTGATTTGGTTATAACTTTTTGAGATCGAATCTGGTATGGTTAGGTCTGCCACTGGATTGGGGTTTAGGATCATTTGGGATTGTCACTAGATTAAGTTGTTTTATTACATTATACTATTATTAATCCATTACTTATGGAGATATACATGCCTCGATTCGATTGATTGAAATGATAAATGTTTATGTGATCTACTTAATGAAGCTCTACTAGCCTATTATATTGGATTAAGAATTTTATAGCATTTACCTATGCTCCTATCGTATGAATTGTTTTAAATTATGCATAGATAGTAGCAAATGCAGATTTTTTTTTTAATTGGATCGTTATTATGGAATGTCAACATACAATATTATTCTTACTTTATTCTTGATTGAATCATTCCATACAGCTGAAGTCTAATGGAAATCATATCACTTAAAGATTTGGTCCCTGCTGCTACTTGTTCAGTGAACACAAAATTTATAATGTTAGAGAAAGGAAAAATTACACATGAAAAAGATAAGAAATGCTTAGCACTAGTGGCCGATGAAACTGCTTCGGTTCATTTCCAGCTTTGGGGTACAGAATGTGAAGCTTTTGAACCTGGTGATATTATACAACTGACAAAAGGTATCTTTTCTTACTATAAGAAAACAACAGTTCTAAGGGCGGGTAAGCGAGGGGTAGTTGAAAAGGTAGGAGAATTCACCATGACCTTTGTAGAAACCCCTAACATGAGTGAGTTTGAGTGGGCTCCTGACCCAAACAACTTTAAGACATTGATAACTAAGTCTGTTCGTTCACAGTATTCTCAGATATTTCCACCATCATTATGAAAGATTTGGTCTAAATTGCCTCATTGATGTTATTATATATTAAATTTATCCAAGAAAAAAAGAGAGATCAATAAATGAAGCCTCCTGTAGTCCTGTGACTCCTCTCCTGTTGAATTGTAATTGTCTTACAGTCTTTTTAGTCTTTTTTCAATAGTTAGGAAGACATTGCTAAAGATCCATTATTTTTTGGGAAAACTAATATGAAAAAAATAAATGATTTCTTTTACAGGGATTTGCATTTTTATTGGAAGTCATAGTAAGTTACTAATTGTAGTCTGTAGATGAATAGCTAGTAAATCGATGATTTTATTCATAAGATTCATTTAGTCTTTTTTACTGTTTTATTTATTTATTTTGCACTTAAAAAAGTAATATTGTTATTATATTTATTAATTAGTGACATTGATTATTGAATTTATCATTGAGATTGATTGAATATTGATAAGATTGTTTTTCTTTATTTTTTAGAATTATGAAGAAAACCGATAGAATGAGATATTGATTGATTAATCCTGGTATGTTGTCCCCATGTGCATTGTGTTCATACAATATGAAGATAATAAAAAATACTGGAATCTTTTAAGATAAGAATTAAGAAGATATGACGTGTATTTGAGTGCTTCCTCTGAATTTTGAGTGGAGAAGAAGCTATGCGTTATTTGTAAGCACATATCTCTATGACAATATGAGACTATGACCCTATGTTTCTATGAATGACTCAATAGGAGTGCGAATTGCTGTGTTTGACTCTTAATCTGTACATGTTTCAAAACACCATAAACAACCAGTCAAACAATATAATGCTGATTGTTAAAAATTTTAAAACCAAAGTGGTCTTTCCTAATTCAATATTTTTGATTGCACCTGTAGTTTTGGCAGGAACAGACTGTGGTCAGGTGAGTCAGTCTGTCTGTCTTCTGTCTGTCTTCTCAATATAAATTGCAATCCATGAATCCCTGTATTGATGGAAGGAGAAGCTTTGGTTTTGGCTTCACCCTCACAAAAGACCTTTTTTTCAATTTCCTATTGCACCTTTTTCATTTGCTTGTGATAAAAAGGTTTTCTGTCTGGCTGTCTAGCTGTGTCTATCATGAATACTTTTGAATAAGGGGTGGAGATAGTCCATCCTTGATGAGAGAATTCAAGTATCTCAAAAAGAGCGGTCCCTCCATGGTTCCATCCTTCCTCCCATCAGAGCCCTCTGAGGGTTCAGTCTGACTGACCTCTTTGGTTAATTTTTTTTTAATAGAATCTTCCACTTTTCTCCCTTCGAGAATTGAGATGACTAAAGATGACAATCTAGATTTTGATGGATCGTGAAATCATGATGGTGTTGACTTTGAATATTTAGATTTTTGATTATATGATCATTTGATTGGTTCTACTTATTTCTCTTTGAAAGCTCTTTTTTCTTTTAAAATCCTCTCAGCACTTGAGATAAGATGATGAATGAACGGATGATAATTGTTTTATTCTTATAAATTTATCATTTATTCATCTCCATAGTTGAGATATGTCATATGTGGTCCTATATAGAAATATCAGGCCAATTGGGTCCTTGTTTGTTTAACTATTATTTAATTTGATTTTGACAGGTCTTGATGCATTGATTATGAATGATTCATTTGATGCATTTTATACATTGAAACCAAAACTTCTCCAGAACTTCTCACAGAAGTGAGAAGACCAATTTTGAAATTAGTAGATAATACAGACAGACAGTTTTGAAATTATCAATAGCATTGGGACCATGAATGGCGCCGGCGCGTGCATTCATCGATATATTATATAATAAGGATTTAAATGAAAGATGTAGGTGTTTTGTCCACATCTAATCTAAGTACCCATGTTCTCTTTACTTTTTTTTTTTTCCCCTTCTTCTTCCTCACATCCAAGCTACTGGAGAATGAGATGTTAAGGTTTTAATGGCATGTGAATCCAGCCAGACAGCCAGACAGACGTACCATCTCTACCATGAGATTGATTGTTTCAATTTTCAAGGAAAGTACATGCATCATTTGTTTAATCCCATGTTTACTTTAAATCTTAATCAAAATTTATTTTATAATATGATCATTGATCAAGTTGTGGAAATTTCAGGAAAAAAGATAGAAACAAAGTTGCCCAATTAATTCTCCAATTTGTCTAAAACACAGTACAAGACACTGAAGACTGTGAGAACAAGAATGACATCTAAATTAAAAAGCATGGTAATTAATAATAGAGCATGGAATTATGGAAACTGGAAAGGAAGGAAATGGTAGATCAACAGCACTTCCAAGCAGATACAGAAACGAGCTCACTAAGTTGCCAGAATAGTACAAGTGAAGACTGTCTCTTCTCAACATGGAATCCCCTCACTTGGATTCTCTTTAGAACACACTCTGCCTGTGTCTCTGTAAAATTGCTCAATTGGATCGGACCGAATCCGGCCGATGCGAACATCGTCCGCCACGGCACCATCATCGACTTCTTCATCTCCTGCTGCACACGACGTCGGCATGACGATGATACCACGTTTTCGATCCGGGATTGGATGAGGTATTTCTCGATCTTGCTTGACACTTCGGGACTGGATCCTGCTGTCGCGGCGTCGATAGACTCCAGGAGGATTGTGTAAGAATGCAATGCGTTCAGGAAGTGCTGTGAGAATGGGAGGTCGTTGCTCCGATCGCAATTGTGGTCGACGGACACCACTATCTTGGGAGACAGCTGTTTGATGAAATGAAGCGTGGTTGCCGTCCAGGATGGAGATGGACCGCCTATGGGGATGTTCACGGCGATTGCCTCGGACGGTGATGATAGGGCTAGAATCGTCGCTGGGTCGAATACGTCGAGCGATAGGATGTTGAATTCGAATGGGATACCATGCTCCATTGCGAAATTAGTGAGATTCTCTCTGGTGAGCATGAGCTCGAGATGGCTGTGCGAGGATGGAGTGACCAAAGCTGTGATTTTGAGTGACGAATTTTGCTGCTGTTGCTTTGGTTGCCTCTGTGAAAGCTCCTGCATGAAAGAAGACCACTGTCCTCCAACTCCAATGTCGAAATCCACAATGTGAATGCGATCGAACCCACTGAGTTCTTCAAGTAGTGCTTGGATGCATGTGAAATTGGTGAATTGAACCACTGGTGATATCTCCGAGAAGTTCTTGTAGGCATTGAGCTTCAAGACCAAGTCAAGTGGTGTCAACTGCGGTGGGGAAGTGGAGGAAGATGGTGGTGGAGACGCCACCGGAGTTTGTTCGATAATGCCATTCAGGGCTTCCTTGAAATAGAAAGCTGACCTGATTAGAGGCTTTCCGTGAGGGGAGAGCTGATGATTGAGCCGCGCCAATATCTCACGCGAATTAACAGAATTTCCAGTCTCGACCAACTCGGCAGCCTTGAATAGCTGGTCGACCAATGACTGATGTTGCTGCAGCTGATTCTGTTGGTGGGCTGCCACTGCCGGCAACTCATCCCTTGTTAGTTTGGGCTTCATGAGTCGCTGGTGGTATGACCCAAAACTAGGTGGAGCTTGCTGCTGCTGGCGTCGGAGGAAGTGGTCCTGCCCGGAGATAGAGAAGGGAGGTTTTGGGCCAATTTGGCCACATGGGTCGGCGACCATCGATTGGTGTCGTTTTGGGTGAAGAAGCTGGTGTTGGTGGTGTAGCTGCTGCTGATGGGCCATTGCCGACGGTTGATGGTTGTTGTGGTGGTGGGGCTCCTGTTGGGCGTAGAGATTTAAAGGCATGAAGAAAGAAGGGTTGTGAGATCCGTGCGTTTGTTGATGATGATTTAAAATGTGATTTGGGGGAAAAAGTGGAGTGTTTGTTTCCTCCATGTTTTCTGAGAAGAACATCGCCGGACCGACGGGTTGCGACGGTGGTTGCGGTTGAAATGGAAAGCTGTTAGCAGCGGTGACCGGTGATTGGAAGAGTGGGTTCGAATTGGCCACGGCAAGGAAAGGATTTTTAACGTTGTTTAGAGTTGTTGGAGTAGATATCGGGATAATAGGAAACCCACCAGCAGTAGTAACGGAGGTTGAAGCAGCAGTTAAAGGAGCTCCGACGAAGCCTTCAATTGGGTCGAACGGAAATCCTTGATCGATAAGACCGAACCCTCCAGCAGCGCCTGCATCGAAATCATCGGAGAGCGAGGCCGGGATCAGTGACGACGGCATCCGGTGGTTGTGGTGCAACTGTTGGTGTTGCTTGAACCCAGTGGAAGAAGAATCCTCCTCATCTCCGACGAACCACCTCATAAAAGACTGGTCTTGCCCCAACGCCGCCGCTGGAGTCTCCGAGAACATAGACTCCCAGTCGTCAGCCCCCGTCTCACATTTCCCTCCACCCCCACCCCCACCTCCACTTCCACCCATCAGTCCAATCTCCATTGGAATGTTCTGGAGCTGAAGTTCCGACATCCAGTCCTCTCTCCTTCCTTCTCCTTCCACCCCCATCGCCGCCGAGGTGGTTTCGGACGGCACCCATTTCTGCGGCAACGGGGTCTCAGAAACCGCCGCCACACCGGCCGTGTCGGTTGAACCTCCACCTCCTCCGAGAGACGAAGACAGTGTTGACGTTGATGTTGGTGGGCTTGGACTTCTCCTCTGATCCAACACCGACCTCGGCTCTCCTCCTTGTCCTTCTTTTGCTCTGTCTCTGTTGACAACCCCCTCACCCTCCTCAACAAAGGGTTTCCCCCTCATCTAAAACCAGACCCGTTTTGATTTCCTCCTTGCTCAAACACTCAAAGATCTTCTCTTTTTGCCTCTTCTGCATCTGCATGCACCTCACCGTCTCCCCACCGTCATCCCCATCATCTTCCTCCTCCTCCTCCTTTGTCTGTAATTTCTGATTTCTCTCTCCTCCTCGTGGAGGTAACAGTGCAGGACTGTGTCTGTCTGTCCGTCTGTCTGATCTCTGTACACTACTACTACTACTACTGTCTACTACGACGACCCTTTCTCTCTCTTCCTTCCTGGCCGTCTGCCATGGATGCGTGCGACGTAGAAAAAGGTAATAATAAAAAGCTTCACTTTCTCTCTCTACAATTCCATTTTCATCTTCTTCTTCTTCTTCTCTCTCTCTATCTTCTCCCTTCCATTCTTATTCCTCCTCCACCTCCAAAGCTCATTATTTTAGATTATTTTTTGAAGGTTGCGGTTCTAAAATACCCATGCTGTCATCGTTCACTGTCAGTACGGCACATGGTTTGGGATTCAGGGCTATTATAGTAATTTTGAATATATTTACACTGAGTACCCCTCTATTCTTCGATTTTTGCATTTTGTTCTAATCATCTCTTCAATCATGACCCCATGCGAAAGATATGCGGACTCGTCGCAAAAGTGTGTGGTAAACTTAATTATAAACTCTAATGACGGTTAGTTAATTCTTAATTTAAGAGCACGGAAATCGATAGGTGTAGTAGAAGTTGGTGCATTAACTAATGTGATTGATCCATGTGGAGGATACGTGATTTGAAGCCTTAACAAATTAATGAAGTGGAAAGTGACGCACACTCGTCATTTGTTCTTTCCTCTCTTCTTAGGAATTCCTGCACCCCATCACAAGCAATAATGTGATACCTCCTCACCAACGTCTTCTTAATAGTGTTATGATACCATGTTAATCACATCAAAAACGAGATCTTTCATCATCTCCTAGTCTTCCTTTTATAAATTTACTTACACCTCACATTTGGATTTCATTTAAGAAGTTAAGTTAGTATGTAATTTTTTAAATGATTTATTTTGATACCATGTACTGATGTGTGCATGTCAATCATATCATCATAAATTCATTAGTTTTAATCTAGTGAGAATGTTTAAGTTACCATGTTAATATGAGATAATGTCATGTGATTTTAATCCAATATGTAATTTTTTTTAATGCAACTTTTTCAAAGATAACTAGATAAGATGTGAATGATTTACTTTGATACCATGCACTTATCAATAATATAAGCATGCATTTGTTTAGTTCAATTCTAGTGAGAATGTTTAGTTACAATCATATGGGTAAGGTAGAGTGTCTTTTTTATAAGTGTAATTTTTTTATATAAGACTAGGTTATGTCAAAAAAAAATTATCTCGTAAGATATTTGATCTCGACTGTTTTTTTTTCTTTCGAGATTTGATACTGGTCGATCTGACTTCGAGATCTTATCCGTAAAAGAAAAGAAAAAAATTGTAGAATATACTATGAATGGTTGATCTATCAATATCTTATTTTGAGTATCTCACAAAAAAACGTTGTCTCTTTTTTATATAGTAAAGATACATAATATATCACCAATTACATGACTAGTTTCAGGTGAAATATCAAAAATAAGATATTTAATCTCGACCTTCTTTTCTTCTCGAGAGACTAGATACAAAAAAATTGATAATGATTATAAACCATAGGATGAAAAATTAACGGTAAAATGAATGATATGTCACAGAATATCTCATATATGATATCTCACCAGAATCGTTTAAAAAAAAAAAAAAACGTATAAACGAGACTCAATCCTAAGATTTTTAGAAATCTTAATAGTTAATTTGATCAGTTAAATTGATTTAGGATTTTGTATTATCATTATTGGGAACTTCTTTGGTGATACCATGTGATCTTTTTTTATCTTAGAGTCAACGGTCAACCTAATGTATTTAAGAACAAATGATTTGGAATTAATAATTCTGGAGGATTAGTTAGTATACCAATTACCGAAATTGAAATCATGGAATTATAATTTATAACTTATAAATAAATTATTAAATAAGCTAATTTATTATTGTCGCAGACAGTTTGTTATTTTGGGGGTAAATTAATTTTGTGCCAAATACGACATTTAAGCGTTCAACCATCTCGTCTTCGCACCACCGACGATCGATACCTAACCCCTAATTCAGCTTTATCTCACTCCAACTCCGACCATCGCCGTACGGGAATCGCTCCTGATCACCGGATCCGATACGAGTCGTGAGTTGTTCTTTCGATTTCTGAGAGTTCTTTTGATTTAATTTGTGCCTTATGATTTTTTTTTTTGGTGTGTAAAAAAATGATTTCTCACTTTCTTAGTATCTTTGATTGGTCGAATTACACGCGATTGCGGTCCGATTGTGCATTGTGCGTTGTTTTTGTTGTTGTCTGAAGTTTTCTGATGAGGTTATTAACGTGTCGTGTTTGTGTTTTTTTTTAAGGTTATGTACTGTTGAAGCTTATAAATGTCTGTCGTAATGGGAGGGAACGACTTTGGTGATATCAAGCTTTGGGTGTGAAGGAACACAATTTTGTTTTTATAGCGATGTCTCTGACATATTTTCGTGTCTCTGCGATGCTCACATTGTTGAGCTTCTCAACCCTACATTGGTGGACGACTAGATTGGTTGACAAGTTTGCGGATGATGGTGTGATCGAAGCAGGTCTTGTTAATTGGGAGAATATACAGCTTTTAAAGATTCTTTGGGAATCACATGCCACCATCGCTTTGGGTGTCATTTTTTTGGTTAATGTATTCATTCTGGTCATTCTCTCTTTTAAGGTATATTATCAATCTATCTATTTATCTATCTATCTATCTATCTATCACTGTAATAGCTTGGATATTCACTCTTTAGTACCACCACTTTAACTCAGGTGTAGGTGTTTAAGTGTTTCTCTTATATAATATCCTGGTTGACATTTATAGAAGAAGAAACATACACAAATTTTTGGTTTTTTTTGCATGAATATGAAGATTCTACAGAAATTTAAGGCATCAAGATTTTTCCAGAGATCCATTTGAATCATAAGTTTTCAAATTCATGCTTCAGTTTCTTTAATTTCAGAAAACAGATCATGTGAAGAAACAAAAGATAATGAGATCATTCTAAGAATACAGAAATATTTTTGATTTTCTATAGAGAATTTGAAAGAAAAAAATTGGTCCATGGAGTTGTCATTGCCAAATCAATTAAAAGATCTGGCGAGGTAAAATAAAGTCTCTATAATTGTGTGATATTGGGGGATTAACCATGAGATGTGTCATATATCATAATATCAGTGAGAAAATAATAAGCTAAAAAGATATGCTGAGATATCTAAATGGATTTAGGATTTTATTGAATGAGGTGGGGTAGATTGGGTAAATATCATATGTAGGACACTGCCTTTCAACTTTTCACACTCCGCTCATATGTTATTAGTGATATCATATCATATATATGTATTATATCACTAATATATGTAGGCTTTAGGCACATCAAATTTAACACTCTTTGTTTTCTTATATAAAATGCACCTAACCCATTAATCATACTTTTTCTAATGTTTTCTATATCTATGGCGCAGACTTTATTCTTTGTTGAGTTATATCCTACTGAGATTCGAAAAATGCTGGAAAGGTTATTTAATTACATAATTTATAAGGTAATAAATGTCTTAGGCAGTTCGTCTGTTCGTCGATCATTTTTTGCTTCCGTCTTCCTGCATTTTTTCAAGTTTTGTGAATAGTGATGGTCATTGGGGATGAAAGTTTTTCTTTCCATTGTCATGTACTCATATTATTTACGTTTGTAGATTTATTTCATTTGGTATTATTACTAACATGTATATGGAGAGTCGTCAATGTGATTATAGCTTGGGTATCTAATCTCTTGATGCAATGGCATCCAGTTACTTAGCTGGGTGTCAAGCCATATAAGAAATTGACAATGAGCTTGCTCATTTTCTTTTATTTGTATCTCTTAGTCTATGCTCGCTCCAATTATTATTTGAATTTTATCTTTACCAAATAAAACACATGTATATGCAAAGTTATGCCAAATTCTGATATGCATGTGTAGATTTGACTATGGATGTTACTACCAAGGACCTGCTTGCTGTATTTTAGATTATGTAAGAGATGAGGATTGATTATATATTTATGCTAATCAGAATTAAAGATTGGTTAATTAACTTGATCTAAAGTTATACATTTACACTTAATAAAAAGTACAAAAAAGAACTGAAAAGTGGTAAGCATTTTTTATAAGTCTAGAATGATTCAGATTTGAAGCAAGAGATCTGAGTGGACTGGATCACACTTAATTGATATCATCAGAAGCTTTTAGGGGCTCTCAGGTGATCTGAGGAACGGGAGAGTTGTATTTAAGAACACATACTCTATTCCTTTCTTTGTGGAGTGTCGTGGTAGTAATTCTGATCCCTTTCTCTGGAGGAGTTTTCTTTTATTTATAGAGATGATTGGGTTTGGCCTTCCATGAACCTTGTGGGTGGTCTAGTCCGAATATTCCAATCGGCTTCTGGTCAAGTGAGTGAAACATGGTTCACCACTTCAATTGGCTACATGGTCCGATTTTCTTCTGGCCCCTACGTCTCAAAGACCTTAATCCCTAATCAGGTCTTTTCCCTGATGAGTACGAACTATATCTTTTAGCTTCTATTTTTTTATTATCTTTTAAAATGATATAAGGAAATACACTTGTCATTATGGTACCGCAACACTAGAATTGGTGACAGTTGTGGTGCTTTTATGTTTTAATATTACAACTTACAAACAACAATGGTGGTGTTTTTCAATACCGTAGTGGTGACAATGATGATTTTACTATTAGGCTATAAGTATTCATTGCCCATTTCAATTTTGTTTGATGATGACTCTTAAAAAGCCTACATAATATGCTACATAAAATCATGATTATGTTTAATTTTTTAACAAAATACCAACCGATCATCTATTTCTTCAATTGTATTGAGCCCCACTTGTTATCTTCGGAATCATTAATATTATCGTGTGATTGATTTGACATCCAGGGAGCTTTTCTTCCTTTAGTTGTGCCAAGTAATGTTTTGAATGTTGGCATGTGGTCAACATGGCTTGTCACTATGTCTTCTTTAAAGGTAATAAAATTTTGTGATTTTTGTGCACTATTTTTTCTTTTTGTTTATTGAAAATTTAGTCTTTCTTAAAAATCTTGGTAATTCTTCGAAATTCACAGATGTTCCAAACTTTGGCTAAAGACCGGCTTGAACGATTGAATTCATCTCCATCCGCTACTCGATGGACATATTTTCGTGTTTTTTCTGCATTGGTGTTTGTTCTTATTAGTGATATTATTTGGTATATCTTTTTCTTTAATATACATTCTCATTTCACTTATTTTTTAACATTACTTTATAAATTTCTGTTTACATCTATCATTTATATCAGTTTCTGTGTCTCTATGTCAATTTAACTGTTTGCATATGTAGAAGTTTGAATTTGCCAACTTTTTTTTTGAAAAGGGTATTTTTTATTTATTTTGATGTTCATAGGGATTGAACTCCCAGTCTTCCACACAAGAACGTGTTTAGCAATACACCAATTGGTTGAAGATAATTTTTTTTTGAAAACATATGTAGAAGTTTTAATTTGCCAACTTTTTTAAAAAAAGGGTATTTTTTATTTATTTTGATGTTCATAGAGATTGAACTCCCAGTCTTTCGCACAAGAACGTGTTTAGCAATACACCAATTGGTTGAAGACAATTGGCTAACTAAAATTGTGTAATTATTTTGGTTATGTTGGTTGACAGATCATACAAATTTATTATTTTTTGTTTAGAGTTTTAGTACAGCATATGTCAATTGCATTACTTAATCAATAACTTTGATTACATTGTTTAATTTACAATTTCATATCTTTCATGCAACTTTCAGGGTATGTTTGTGTACGATAACTTGGGGCAATGCAGCTGCTAGTATATTTATGCTTCTATTATTTGAACCTCTAAGCATAGCCTTTGATACACTTCAGGTAGTTTTTGGAACAGTAATTTTTACTCCTTTATAGATCATGTAAGACATCAATTGTTTTCAACAATAAGAGATGGAATATCAATTGTTGTGTACGGCATTTTCTTACTTTATAATTTTGAATTTTAGGTTTCGATTATAAAACCTTTAGGTTTTACAAGTGCAGATGTATTTCTTTCTATTTCATACAGAAATGCAAAGATATTTACAAAAATACATTTATTACTTGGAAATTATTGTAAAAAGTTTGCTGGTTATTTACCTTGCAGGCTATTATTGTTCATGGATTCCAATTACTTGAGATGTGGCAAAACTGTTCTCCTGATGAGAATGATGTCTGTGGAGCCTCTCGATCATCACATAAAATAGCCGGAGGTACATAAAACTGCAGCCAGATCTATTTTCCATATCAAATTTATGGTATATATTTTATTTTTGTATGAAAAGGTCATCACCGACTGTAAAATTTGATGTACTTTTTAATTCATTTACTGTTTGTCTGTCATTATTCTATGAATTCACTTTCTGCATTTAAGAAATTGTCTCTAATTACCAAATAACTCTAGCACGATGACTCTTCCTGCAGCTTCTTTGTGTGAATGGAAAACGTCTCTTACTCGTAACTTTGGTTTTATCCTTGACACGATGACTCTATTAATGGCACTTGGCCATTATTTGATCATATGGTGGCTCCATGGCATGTCTTTTCATCTTGTAGATGCAATTCTTTTCTGGAACTTGCGGGTGAGTGTGTTCGTTGCATATTTATTGCTTTCGTCATGAAATAGAAGTACGTTTTTCTTCTTCTTCAACTGTGTTGCCTCTATCTTTTTGTACTAGGCTCTTGTAAGTACAATTATTAAAAGAACCAGAGGTTTCATCAAATTGAAAAAGGCATTATCTTCCTTGGATGTTGCATTAAATGATGCAACTTCTGAAGAAATACACTCTTATGATGATGATTGTGCTATCTGCAGGGTACGTAATTTATTATTCTTTGTAATCTATTTAATATATAATATGAAGAGTTAAATAATTGATCAACTCACAGGAACCAATGTCCAAGGCCAAAAGATTAGCTTGCAATCATCTTTTTCATCTATCGTGCTTGAGATCTTGGTAACTTTATCATGCCTTCTATAGTCTTTCCATGTATATCCCTATAAATAAAAACCAGTTTGAAATGTACATTTCACTTGTTAAAAATTAAATTTTTATCGATTCTTTAGAAACACCTGTGATAGTGCCTCTCAAATCTAGATTCTAGTCTTCTTGTTTTTGCAGATAACAAACATTTTCATATGCTTATCATTGTTGCAGCTTTTAACAGTGGTATTTAGTATCTACGACTCTACGACTCTATGAGTCTATGTCTATTATCTATTCTACTATTTTCTTTATAGTTAAAATATTTTGATCTTTTGAGTTAACTCTATAAAAAATAGTCTTATGTTGATGTTTTTTTATGTTCTTTTGGTGCATACCAAAGTTTGTTTACTTTTAGTACCAATGTTTTTCTGGAACATTGATTTTGCTATGATCTTATCTTTATTCAGGCTAGATCAAGGAATAAGTGAAGTGCATTCATGTCCAACTTGCCGGAGGCCTCTTTTTCAATCTACTTATGAAATTCACCCAAACACTCAGACTGGAGATGTTCAAAATGGCCTGCAAGGTAATTTGGGTGTCAACCAAAACCAACAGCCAGTACCTGGGCAGACAATGCTCAATGGGACATCATTTGGTCATCAACAAAACCCTTCCGATAATGTTTGGAGGTTTATCTTTTTGATATTTTTTACTTCTGTCTATTCTACTTTTAATTAATTGTTTTTTTTGTCTATCTACTTTTTAAATCATAGTTTTTTATGCTGGTAAAACAATATTACGAAATGCCTTTTTTATATTCTGCATTCGGTTGGACTATTAAAGAAGTTCTAGTCTCTCTGACTTTTTCTACATACAAGTATTTTAAATGTTCTCCTATTTTTATTTGAAGTCCCGATTTGACCTTTTAAAGGTTAATATTTTATTAATAATAGGAGGAAATGCACGGACCCACGCTACAAAAGCAAATGCCAAGTTCCATGTAGAATCCGTTTCCTTTGTCATGCATCCAGTATTCCAATGCATACCTTAGGCAGAACAGCAGGCAGAATCCCAGACTGGGGCATCCGAAAGATGCTACCGTGTCTAAGGAATGCATTCTCGACCAAAATGTCTGTGTTCTGTGCTGTACAGTCTATTGCATCTTCATGATTCCGAGCCCAAGACAGACAACCCTGCTAGGTTCGTCCTGTAAATAGGAGGTCTCTTCCAGAGACTATAATCTTTCGTGGTCCTAAAGGAGTGGGGAAATACAAATCCAAACTATATTGCCTCCTATGCAGTAAGGGGGATAAATTTATTAGTCACCTCTTCTTCAATTACGAATATTCTAAGGCTATCCTGAACATGCCTAGTGATTTCCTAAATGATGCAATTTGGAAAATCTCCAACTCTCCCCTTCCATCACTCACTTCCAACTAAAATGATGTTAAATTGAATGAGAATTTTTTGGTAAAAGCATTAAAGAGATGTAAAGCAACTCTGGCTGCTTATAGAATTCAAGTAGTGTGGTGTTTCCAGCTTGAAATGGATTCATGGAACTTGATAGCCTGTTAACTGAATAACAGGTGGGCATAATCTCAGACCTAAATCTAAACAGCTTGAAAATTGCTTGTCTTAATGACGTATTTGATGAACAAATATGCTAAACCCTCTTAATTGATCTTTTATAAATTGTCTTGTTAATTTCTTTCCTAATTTATTGAAATAATATATTATGTAAAACTAATGAAAATGGTTGTCTAGCTAAGTTTTTTGGGTGCAGTAAGCGTTTTTTACCTATTAATTTTCTCTCTCAAACGAGACTTTAAATCAGGTACAAGTGATGAATTATTGACAGTACTTTGTTTCTGTAGAGCTTCAGGCATCGATGCGACATGGGTTCCTCCTTGGCTAAGCCCTCCTGAGGTTGATGTCGTTGGTACATCTTCTGCAACCAATCCAGCTAGTCATAGCAGAGCCCAGGCCGTAGCGAGACGTTTAGCATCTGTGAGCGAAACATATGCGCACGATGCTGTTGAAGACACCACCCCTTGGAACTTTTGGTCGTCCCAGCAATGGGAAACAATTACAGCATCAATCCGTGTAAATCCTAGAAATAACGCAGGCTTAAGATTTAGAAATAATTCAGCTGTCGCTTCAAATATGCCGGATATAAACATCATGGTGGAAAGGGTCAGAGAGATTCTGCCGCACATCCCCGATGAACTCATCATTCAGGTACAAGAAGTAGAACATACTGATGAACGTTGAATTAAATTATTAAAAAAATGAAAATCACCTAATCATTTGCAAATTGGCTGCAGGATTTGCAAAGAACTAACAACCCAGCAACAACAGTCAATAATTTTCTTCCATGAAAATTAGACTTGTTGCTTCGCTGCGCATTACAATTTACAAACGAGACACAACTACCCTTGCACAGTATAGTTTAGCACTTAAGTGCCAGGTTCTTCCTAGTTTTCTTTCTTTCACATTCTATCAATATTTTGCTCTCTTCAAAGTATGGTTGGTAATTGGCATATGTAATATATTAGCATGCTTCTCGAATATAAACAATGCGGTTCAATCCGATACATATCTTTCTTTGTATAGATTATATTTATAGCTTTCAATTCAACTTCTTAAATTTATATAGTTTATTATGCCGTCTTAGACAATTTTCTCTACAATAAAAAATACATGCAAATATCAAGAAAAAAAATACAATTTTAGTTGTTAATTATAAATTATAATATTGTTATCTTTGTTTGGTTGGTAAATCAATTTTGTGGTTGTACTAGTAATTTTGTTTTTCAAAGAAAATAAATTTTCATTTACTCAGATTATATGGAGTAATTCAACAATTCTCCTATTAGTTGTGGAAACTCCATTAAGAAACACGTTCGAACTCTGTAATGTTCTATTCGTTTTCTTTCGATGATCTTTCAAAGTGTTTTTCAAGAAATTAATCGTCTACAATGACTGAAAGTGACTTTTTATTTATAGGATTTCTTATGAGGATAATCTGGTTATTAGGACAATAATTGTTTAACTGTCTTGCAAACCCAGATTTGATTTTAGTTCGACTTTTTGGAGTCAATTTTCAGGTAGACTTTTTGAGGAAGTTAACTTGAAAAAGTCGACCAGAACAAAATCGATCTAGAAAAGTCGACCTGGATAAAATCGATTTAGAAAAGTCGGTCTGTCCTAAAATCGACCTGAATAAAATCGATCTAGAAAAGTTGGCCTGGTCAAAGTCGACCTGGATAAAATCGACTTAGAAAAGTCGGTCTGGCCTAAAATCAACCTGGAGTCTTTCAAAACCTATACGGCTCGTACCATTTTCATTAGATTTGTATATCCGAGTTTCCAGGTACTGATGATGCGGATCTTGTATCACCCGTTATGATCAGGTGTAATCGTGATTAGTGATTACAATTGATTTGATATTAACAAAGTAAGTCAATGTTTGATTATGTGACTCAATGATCTAGAAAAAACAAAGAAAGAGTAAAAGGAAATATTAAAGCAATCCAAAACTATTTATAAAAACAAAAGAAAGTCCACATTTAAACGAAAGCTACGTACATGCTCACCGGCCACCGCATAAAAATATCAACAGCCAAGAGGTTGGTCCTCCTTTTCGTCTTTTCTTTTATCAATACTTGGCTGTAAGCGCGTAACTGCTACATTTTCTCATCATCATTATTATTGCTGCCTTCTTCCTTGTGTTCTGCTCTTTTTCATTTGGATTTTCGAATAGGTATCCAGGTATGTATGTATGTATGAATGGATAACTGAAAGAAAGAATGAATGATGATGACATCCGTTTCCTTCCCTCCTTTGTCTTTGTGTTTCATATTTCGTTGTATTTCAATTGGGTTTCTTTTATCTAAATTGGGTTTCTTTATTTCATTGTATTTTGGGTTTTCTTCTTCCTTTTCGATCATAATAAATTGATTTTCTGTTGCGTATTTGAATTCGGTTTCCTGTTGGATTGGATTGGGTCTGATTTGAATTGGGTTCTTCTTCTTCCTCTTTTTTTTTGTCAATTTTGGGGAAATTAGTCTGCTATATATTTGCAAAAAGGTTATGCAACATTGGCTCAATTCTAGATAAGTTTATAGAGTCAATATGAAAATATTTTTTGTGAACCATTCATTACACTATTGCAGGAGCAAATGGCAAAGAGCAGTTTCAAGCTAGAGCATGACATTGGTAGAAAAAACCTCCCAAATTGTGGCATTCTTTATATCATTTCTACCTTTTGCATAAACTTACAAGTTTGAAGAATTTTGCAGAGAAGAGACAAGCGGAATCCTCTAGAATCAGAGAGAAGTACCCCGATAGAATTCCAGTAAGTAAACACACACAGAATCCCGTGAACCATAGAGTCTTTTGAATGGAAATTACACCTGAAAGCATATCTGCATAGAAAATTTATAAACAATTTATCATTTACAAGAATTGCTTCAATTGTTTGTGTGTTCAAGGTCATTGTTGAGAAAGCAGAAGGGAGTGATATTCCAAATATTGACAAGAAGAAGTACGAATTCCAATCAATATACATACATATGTAATTAGTGTTAAAATCCGCCGCTTCTTATTTTCTACTCACAGGTATCTAGTTCCAGCAGATCTGACTGTCGGACAGTTTGTCTATGTGGTTCGCAAGAGAATCAAACTTAGTGCAGAAAAGGCGATTTTTATTTTAGTGGACAATGTTCTTCCTTCTACAGGTAATTTTGTGACATCTTTTGTGATGCAGTGTAGGTGCTATATATGTTTTTAATTTTTACATATAGATGATCTTCAAATTTGATCTGTGTAGGTGCTATAATGGCTGCTGTGTATGATGAGAAGAAGGACAATGATGGATTTCTTTATGTTACATACAGTGGAGAAAACACATTTGGGTCTCTCTGAGTTGTTAATATATTTATTGTCTAAATACTTTGTATATTTATATATCTTCTCTAATCAAATCAGTGCCAACTGATTAAAACCATGTTTCTCCTTTCAAAAGCAATCTAATAAGAAATGAATACTCTTTGTATAATACTGCAAGTTCAAGATAATCTAGTTTTTATAATTAGATTTTACAAGCTCAAGAAGTTACTAATTCACCAATCAAAGATTGTTAAATTTTTCAAAATCGGAGTGGATAATCATCAACTACATCTAATAACAAATGGTTTGAAAGATTTCAAAAATTGACGGGTTCTTATCCCAAGTTTGAGATCCACTTCACCACCTCCCAACCAGAAGAAATCAGGCTTCAGTTTGACAATTGCTTCATCCAAGATTACCTGTAACCAATAAATTGCAAGTTTTAGGCTATGATGTCCAGCCGCAGAGAAAAATTCAACATGATATCAAATTAATGAATTATACAGTGCCTAAATTAGTTACTAACTACAAGTTTCAGAAACATTAGGGAAAGGATATAATGAAAGCAGTGCATCTAATACCATTCATGAAGCATGGATTCAAATGTCAAGCATTTCAATTTGGTGGTTGTTAAGTTAAAGTTATAAAAGCTTCAATGGGAAAAATACACTGGACCGGGATAATTTATATACATCAAGGCTAATTCAGTTAGACAAGCAAAATTTAAGAAAAAAACTGTATTTTTTCTTCTTCTAATTCTCACAAACAGTTTATAATGAATCAGAATCAAACATTCAAACAATTTATTTATTTTTACTTCTAGTACCTTTAAATTTTCTTACTCCAAGTAATCTGGGGCCCTGGGCTTCGCCCTTCATTTTTAAATGGAAATTTCAATTTCTTTATAAAAAATTATATCACAATTCACAACTGTTTCAATTTCTTCATTATTGTTGTTATAATCAGAATGCGATTAGGAAATGGAGGAGAACAAATGTTCGATCCCTCCTAAATTGTTATTCATTCCTTTATATACAATTTAGGAGGATTGAGACTTAACAGAATGATAACCGTTTCTGTTAAGTCTTACCCAATTAGAAAGTTCTAGAATTATATCCTAGCTTAAAGTAGTTATAAAAGTCATTAAAACTAATTACATAAAGATCCCTTATTATATCACTAATAGCCCCCCTCAAACTCATCTATATCTATCGATGAGGTTGGCTTTAAGTTCCATGAATGATGTTGGCCTTAATGCTTTTGTCAATACATCCGCTCTTTGCTTGGTGTTAGGAATGTGAATAACTTCTATAGTTTTATTCTCAACTCTTTCCCTCACAAAGTTGAAGTCCACAGCAGCATGCTTGATTTTTGAATGAAAAACAGGATTGGCAGCAAGTTGTGTGGCTCCTAAATTGTCACACCACATTTTGTAAGGTTTATCAACCTTTATACCCATTTCAGATAGTAAATTAGCCATCCAATCTAAATCTGCAGCTGCTGCAGTAATAGCTCTGAACTCTGACTCAGTGCTTGATCTGGACACTGTTGTCTGCTTCTGAGAATACCATATCACCAGAGATTCACCCATATACACAAGGTAACCAGACTGACTCTTCCTATCTGTCTCATCTGAAGCCCAATCAGCATCACTGTAGGCTGAAATGTTGCAATTACTGGATTTTCTAAGAACAACTCCCATGAACTGAGTTCCAGTCAGATATCTGAGAACTCTTTTCATCATCTGCCAGTGAATCTCCTTAGGTTTTTCCATGAACTGAGCCAGCTTGTTGACTGAATATGCAATGTCTGGTCTTGACATTGTCAAATACTGCAAGGAACCAACAATCTTCCTATATTCAGTTGCATTTTCAATTACTTCAGCATCAGAGAAAAAAGATTGATCATGTTGCATTGGAGTAGAAATAGGTTTAAGGCTTTGAAAATTGTGTTTGTTCAACAGATTGACCAAATATAATTGTTGGTCTAAAAACACACCATCCACATGTTTTCTTACCCTTATCCCTAGAAAATATTCGAGATCTCCACACAACCTTACTGCGAATTCAGACTTTAGAGTATCCAGACACTCCTTCACCTTTTCTGAGCTTGAACCAGTAATAACCATGTCATCAACATAGACTAAAATGTAGATGACTTCATCATCAATTCTCACAAATAAGGATTCATCAGAAAAGCATGCTTTGAATCCCATTCTATTCAAGGACTGTTTCAACCGTCTAAACCACATCCTGGATGCTTGCTTTAAGCCATAGAGTGCCTTTTCAAAAGACATACATGCCTTGGTTTTGATTCATCAAGGAAGCCAGCTGGTTGCCTCATAACAATCTTCTCTTCTAACTGCCCATGAAGAAAAGCATTGCTAATATCAATCTGTTGCATCTCCCATCCTCTAGAGACTGCAATGGTAAGGACTACTCTTATAGTTTTGGGCTTCACCACAGGACTGAATGTTTCACCATAATCTTGCCCCTCTACTCGATTGGTTCCATAGGCTACCAATCTAGCCTTTAGCCTTTCAACTTTCCCATCAGATTTTTCTTTGACCTTAAACAACCAAATGCTGTTTATGACATTGTCTGTGGCAGATTTGGGTATCAATTCCCATGTTTCATTCTTCATGAGGGCATCATATTCTTGTTGCATTGCCTTCTTCCATTCAGGATCTGTCAATGCCAACTTAACAGACTTTGGTGCAATTTTCTGAGTAGGAGTAATCGATAAAACATATTTTGAATTTCCTCTCTTTGATGCTGCCCTTGTTACTGGAATATGCACCACATCCTCCTTCTCAGAGATATTAGGCTGATACTCTTCATCTGAAGATGATGAAATATTTTCATCACTTAATGAACCTTCTGCCTCTGCCTGTTGCTCATTAATTGCGTCAATGGAATGTTCTGAAAGAGCCACAGCTCGTGAAGATTCTGTTGGCTGAAGAACTTTCTCCCTTCTGGTATAAGTCTGAATTGTAGGTATAGAGGGAACAATAATATCTGAAATATTTTCTGATCTCACAACAACCTCTGTTTCAGATGCTTGTACTGTTTCTTGTTCTTCTTCATCGTCTGTACTATGATCTGACTGCATTATGTTTTCTGAATTCACGCCCTTCTTGTAAAGAAAATCATTTTCATG
>LFYR01002060.1:300277-446889 GCA_001185155.1 Zostera marina
GAATCTGCATACCAAAGATGTGTTTCTTCCTGCATTGCCACCATATTCACAGTAGGCTCATCAACAGTACCTGTTTCAGGATACCAAATAGATCCAGAAGCTTTATATGCAGTGTTAACGGACATTTTGCCAGTAGGCCCGTTAGGTGATAGTACTCTATTGTGTGTTGGTGGATACTTTGTGATATTCAGCCTATTGTAGCAGTTCAGTGCACCATGTTTTCCAGAGCAAATCTGACATGGAATGGTACTGAGTTTCACCTTCCCTTGCTTCTGAACTTTTTCTGTCTCAACGACATTAATGCTCAGAGGATTTGCCACATTGGATCTAGATTTTCTGATTTCTATATCCATGAACATTGCTTTCACCTCTCTATATGTAATATCATCCCTCCTTGCCGTAATATTTTGAATCAATGATTCATACTCGTCTCCTAATCCAGCCACCACTAGAAGTACCAGATCTGCATCATCTATTTTCTTTCCAGCAATTGACAATCCTTCCACAAGCATATTAATTTCAGCAATATATTCAGTAAAACTTTTACCTCCCTTTTTGAGATTTTGCAACTTTTGATTAATTGCAAGAATCTGTGAGCGCGAGGAAGATGCGAATTCTTCTTGAAGAATTTTCCAACAGCCTGATGAGGTTTCACAACTTGAAACCTCTGTGACCACCGACGCCGTGAGTGAAGAGAGTATCCAGCCCAAAATTAATTGATCCTGCTGGACAGCCACCGGCGTGTTTAATTCCACTTCTCCGAGGAGGTAAGGAATGAGACCATTACCTCTCAAAGCACCAAGGAACTGCGTCCTCCAGACAAAGTAATTGCCTCGATCCAATGCAACAGTCTTGGGAGATTTGATGATCACCACTTTCGTTGGAGTCTTCAACTCATCCCAAGCAGCATTTACCACATTTTTACCGGATTGTGCCATGATCGCGCAGCGGAATTTGATCAGCAGCAGCCGGAAAAATGGATCAGCAACAAATCTCCCCGATCAGCAACCGCAATTGGATTCAAATCCAGCGACTGATACCATATTGTTGTTATAATCAGAATGCGATTAGGAAATGGAGGAGAACCAATGTTCGATCCCTCCTCAATTGTTATTCATTCCTTTATATACAATTTAGGAGGATTGAGACTTAACAGAATGATAACCGTTTCTGTTAAGTCTTACCCAATTAGAAAGTTCTAGAATTATATCCTAGCTTAAAGTAGTTATAAAAGTCATTAAAACTAATTACATAAAGATCCCTTATTATATCACTAATATATCACAATTCACAACTGTTTCATTATTTAAAAAAGAACAAGTAAATTATAACTAGAATGATGCTGGAACAAAGGAGTATCATTATTACCGGAATATCTGTCTTCATGCCAATGCACGTTACTCCATTATGCTCAAAACCGGTTAACTCGAGTGATTCCTTCTCTGGTGCTAGTCTCACTTTATCATTGGCAGCATTAATATTCAAGTCAGTTAAAATAGTAAATATACAGATAAAATTAATCTCACCATTGACTACTAGGCAATAAGTCATTAAACTCATTATTTAATATGACTATATGACTAATATGAGTCAATTTTGCAATGAACTAGAATTTCAGCAGAATTTCATCCAACCACTGAAATAATAGCGTTAAACAACAAAGCCAAATGCTGAGGATAATACTCACTGTTGAATTTCTTCTTTGCTATCTTCCCATTGTTGAGCGTGTAAAGAAAATTCTTTATGTTTTCTGCATTAAGTCTTGCTGTATACTGAAATGATATATTATTATAATTCATTTAAAATGTTGGTTGGAAGACTGGAAAAGTAATCAGATTTCAGAATCGAAAAACAATAGATTACCTGTACAACCACAACATAATATTTCGAATTATTGTGATCACTACAATCAGTAACACTTGCAGAGGCTTGTGTATTAACCTGCCCAATGCCATGATTCATAAATATAAATAAAAAATGACAGAATAATGAGTCAAATAAACTAACAATAACATAAAATTGTAAAAACAAAACCAACAACAACAATTCCTTCCTACCAAACACTGTGAAAATATAATTGTAATTAGAGAGACAATTTGTGATTCTATTGAAGGGCTGACTTGTTAAAATGTTTCAGTCTTTGTGCAGCATATTATATAGACATGCTCATAAACATAATGATTGATGACAATGTTATTAAACTAGCACTTAAAATACAAACATGTATATCATGTATGACACTCTCCCTCTAGCGAAGTGTAAAAATATTAGCAATCATATATAATGAGAAAATCAGAAAGTCACTATAAAAATCATGATTCAATTATTCAAAGAACATAGGCATAAGTGCATAATAACATATATGTTAGTATGTTTTGGAATTGAGGATTGACAGTCTTACGATCTAATCACATATTTTCCAGTGGACTATATATATATTTTTCAAAAGAAATTCCATCTAGAAATTTAGAACAAGGGAAATTAGATAACAAAAAAAACTATTTAAATTAGTATATATGGGGTACACAAGTAACATGACTAACTTCTGCCAATTGAAGCAAATCCGATTTTTAATTTTCTTCTCACCTCTCTGTTAGTCATTACCGGGAAATTCCTACCTAATCATGCTTAAATACTGTACAAAGATCACAAAGGTCAAATTTAAATCATGTTCCCTTATTTGTAACTAGTTTTTTTCTTTCTCAAATCATGTTAAAAATTGACAATTAAAAGCTCCCATCTTTGTCTAAAATTCAAATAAATAAAAAACAACAAAACATCATAAAGAAGAAGCAACATAAATGGATAACAAAAATAGCATTATAATTGGATACCATGACAATGCTTTTGCAGAGATGATCGACGGAGCTGGCATCTAGTACATCCTTTCTAGAATCCAGACTCCAATCATAATAATCTTTAGGAACTCTCTTGAAGCAGAAATCAGAGACACCTTGGGACCTCAGAATCCCGGAGAGAAATTCCTCAGTAGTCAAAACATTCCTACCGACATCGCTACCACCTTTTACATCGAGTTCCTGCGGTAGGAGTAGAGATAGTTCTAACTTCTCTATTCTCTGGAGTATTAGGGTTTGCACTCTCTCAAGATCGGCAAATCGATCCATGACGCTTCCGACGAATGACGTCTGACGCCGACGATGATTTTTTTCTTCCTCTCTCTGCCTTGACTGGTATAACAAAGAAGAAGAAAAATCGGAATTTTATATTTTATAAAGGGTTATTTATAAAATTCCATCATAAAACTTTGAACCTATTTCAAGCGTGGTCGAAATTAAAATATTTACCAGGGTATTATTTGCAATTGTTCAGTTCCCGCCCAGAGAAAACGGAGGAGAAACCCTCGTTTGCTTCTCAACTCCACACATCAAAATTCAACTATCAACAACAGATGGATCGATCAATGGAAATGGATCCGATGGAAGAAGGATCGTCTCTGGATTCGTTAATATCTTCCTTCAACGATCGCGTTGCTGATTTGAAGGACCTCACCATTGCCCGGAACTGTCAGTTTATCCTTTACTATTTCCTCACTTTCCCGACTACTACACTTTTTCTACTTAAGATGACAACAATTGATGTGATTTTTATTCTTTTGAAGTATCTCCTGCTATTGCGATCCCTGATTTGGCTGGTGTGGATTTCACACTGTCGATGATAGAGACCAAAATTCAGGATATCAAGGATAGTTTCAAGGGGGAAAGGGAAGCCATACGTAAAGGAAAGGTAACGAGAAAACGTTATGCTTTACATTTTCTTAACAAATAAATATATTTCGATGTTAATGAACTGTGAACGATTTTAGTTGGTGCCTGCTTGAAAATTCTTTTTGGTATACGTTATTTCACTTATAATTGAGGATTTGAGATGTGATTGATGCGTATAATTGGATTTCTTTTGTCCATGTAGAAATTCATTGAACTTTCAAAGAGACAACAAAATAAGCTCGAACATATGGCTACTCATTTTCCATCAGGAATGAACAAAAGTACATGTTTATCATATGAACCCAATTCGGAGAATTACTCATACTACACTCCTGTGAGGTTACCGTATTTAACTATTTATAAATTATATCTTTAGCTGTGAATCTGTCATTCTTTTACTCATTTGTTGTTTTGTCCATTCATTAACTGTTCATTTTGTGAGGGTACCGGTGTCATTTTTTTTCCAGGTCAATGCAGGATATCTCTGAGTTTGATCTTTCAAAATCTCATTTAGAAATGATTGCTCATTCTGTGAAGGTAATTTTTCTTTCTTTCTTGATGTTAGTTTACATGGTTACACCACCTGCCTTCTCCATTAACTGTGTAAAATAGACCACTTTCCCATGAAGTTTAATTCCATTTTTTATGCATGTAATTTATGTTATTATTTATGTGTAATTTTTTCTAACAGTCTGAAACTGAATAGCTAGAACCAATGCTACTGGTATCATAGTCCGTAGAATGTCTGTTCATCTGTAATGTCCCATTCTACTTGTATCCATGGATGGAGATTATTGTTGTTATTTAACAAACTTACAGATATGTCTCTTAAAATATATTTCATCTATTTGATTTTTCTTCTGTTTTCAGGAAAAAAAAGGTCACAATCCTGCACCTCGCTGGTTTATTACTCAGAAGGAGTTTGATGCACTATCCTCGTAAGTCGTAAGCATGCAATGTTTGTGTAATATATGCCTAAATTTTTGGAGATCTAAGATATCAATATCATTATAATCTAGATGGTTCTTATCTATTTCGTTATACATTGTGAGTTATTGAGTTTATGACAAATAAAAATATTTGTCTGATTTTTTTTTGTAGGTTTAAAGCTATATGTTTTTTGCTCAATCAAGTTTGTTTTATTCTGCATTGGGAACGTTCAGTAATATGATAATATCTTATTTTTTGTGCTGAACACTGATCATTTCAGATATATGAGGGGAAGATTGCAGTTAGACAAGGTAAACATAGCTATAAACGAATTAGCCAGCTGCGCAAATATCACTGCCCAACTCATTGCAAAGCCTAAAAAAAAGGTCAATGTTTTTCAAACTGTTATTTCTTGTTTCTTGTGTTGCATCCATAATCCATATTCCTTTGATATGTTATCATTCTCAGTTCTCACTAATATTTCTATCTCAATGCTGCAGATGTCTGATGAAGCTTGGAAGAAAGTTTTAGTATGTTTTTTAATTTTATTATATTTAATATTGTTCTTGCTTTATGTCGCCTACTCACCTTTGGTGTTCTTGCTTTATATGTTGCCTACTCACCTTTGGTGTTCTTGCTTGAGTGTCCATGATCTAGTCATTACAGTGTTGTTTCAAATACAGGAAATAAAAGAGGTAGCAAGATCGGAAAACGTGAAAGGAAAACATTTTCTTCTTGAATGTGATGTAAAAGGACCAGGACTAAAGCTCGACAACACTGGAAAAGCCACACTTACTGTGAGTGACTAAGTGTATCATATATACATCCCTCCTTCAATTTTAAGTATAATGCTAGTTTCTCTCTATATGTATATTCATGCGAAGACAATTTCATTCCAGAATTTAAATGATCCCATCAAATTATGATGGACGGGCCATCCTATTCTGTTTTTTTGAAATGAAAATTGGCCATCATGGGAAAACCTAAGCAATGAGATTTCTTGATATTGCCTGCATATCAATAAAAAATATCCGATCGCCTGGCTTAACCAATAAACCAACCAACTAAAACACATTATTCGACCTTCTAGTAGAACCATCTAGTCGACTGTGTGTGGATATTTAAATTGTTACTATTTAATTTCCCTAACCTTATGCTTAGTTTTTGCATGAGTATGTGACAAACAACATTCATTTTCTATTGGAGATAGAATATAGTTTGTGCATATAGATTCAAAAATTATTTTCATTTCATATATGAGAAGTCACGACTCATAACAGATCAAATGTCTCATTGTATTGACTGTTGAAGACCGGAAACTCATCGTCATTTCCTCTTATGAGTTATTAACTTATTATAATTGGATCTATATACAACACTGGATTGATTGAGTCTTATTAATGTTTGCAGGTCCTTCGCCATCTTGGTCGCATCCAAGAGTGTCGCATTGGTCATCATCGTGTCTTCACATTAATGACGCCTACTTTTTAATACTTTAATCCTAAGATTCCTATTTCATTTCAGCATTTCACTGCATGTGCCTATATTATACCGACACTAACTTTGACTCTGATTCTGCCTCTACTTACTGTTATCTTCAGGTACCCAAACTACTTTAATTTCCCTCTCAATTCTCAATAGATATTATCTTAGATCTTGGTTTGAATTTTTTTTATAAGTTACATAGCATTATAAAGTAGTAGTTTGCAAATAAGTTCACAGGAAGGAAAATGGAATAAAAAATATAAGTTATTAATAAAGTATATAAAAAGATGGGCTAGGCCCGACCGGGTTTTAAACCCATAGCATGGTTACTTGTTCCATCCAAACATGTGGTCATTTTATTAGGAAACGATTCTTGTGAGAACCATTATATGAGAAAGTTGGTGAGAACACATCATCCAACCGTCTATTTAACATCGATTGGTGGTAAATAAACAAAGTATGGATCAGGTCTTGTACAAAAACCTAAAAGGGACGGTCAGATGATGTGTTTTCATCAACTTTCTCATCTGCTGTTTGCACTTGAAGTTTGCACTATTAAGTCTGCACTTGTTTTTTTTTAACTTGAATTTTTGGGAATTAGGACGTAATAGTTTGATTATATTTTTTAGAGTCAGTTTCTAGTGAGAAGTATGTGAGAACTTTGCATCTTGACATTTACATCTAAATCTAATGGTGATTTATATTATTTATTATTTAAATAATTTAGGGACGAAGATCCTCATGTAGACATTTTAACCGTCGTGATCTTATTTTCACAGAGTTCTCACATACTCGGTTTTCACTAGAATCGTTGTCATATTTTTTGTTTTAAGTTTAAATTTATTGCAATACACACTATTCAGTATTCACCAATCACAAATCAAAAAAGCAACACCTATTATTACAAACTACTAACTACCAACAACTAACATAATTACGACATCACCATATCTAATGTTTTTAAAGTCTTTAGCGAAATACATATCAGCTCAAAAAAAATGGGAGACATGAAGAAAACCTCATCGTTGGCCGACCTAGGTGTCGACGCCGATATCGGGAAGTCGATCTTCAAGAAGATCTACTACCATGCCGTTATGGATACACCAACGAAGAGCTACACCAAGATCACCATCGTAGATGTGGGTAACGTCGGAATGGCAATTGCGCAAACAATCCTCACCCAAGACATAGTCGAGGAACTTGCACTGATAGGTACCAACTTTGATAAGTTTCAAGGTGAGATGCTCGACCTACAGCATGCCACAGCTTTCCTACCAAGAGTTCAAATACAAGCTGACACCGACTACGCAATAACTGCTCAATCAAATCTTTGTATCATCGCCGCTGGATCCCAACAGAACCCAAGGGAGACTAGGTTGGATTTGTTGCAACATAATCTCAACATTTTCAGGAGTATTGTGCCAAAGCTCGTTGAGAAATCGTCTGGATGTTTGTTGTTGGTCGTCACCAATCCGGTGGATGTGCTGACGTATATTACATGGAAGCTATCTGGGTTCCCACCCAATAGGGTCATCGGTTCAGGCACAAATCTGGACTCTTCAAGATTCAGGTTCTTGCTAGCAGATTACCTCGACGTCAATGCTCAAGACATACAAGCGTACATGGTGGGAGAGCATGGTGACAGTTTAGTCGCGTTGTGATCGAGCATAAGCGTCGAAGGAGTGTCGATTCTTTCCTTTGTCACCAACAAATCCGAGGAGTTTGAACAACAAGTTCTTGAAAACATAAGGAAGAAAGTTGTCCATAGCGCTTATGAGGTAAACGTTATTATCTGCATTGGATTTGATCTTGATTTTGGATTTTGTTGTCCATAGCATTTAATACTCTGTAATTATAAAAGAAGACAACAAATGAATTTATTGAAGTAATTGTTTGAATTAACAATAGATATTGAACAAATTGATTAAATAATCAATTTTAAATCATTTTATAAATATAAAGAGTATAAATAAAAGATCTTATTGATCAATCAACCTTCTTAAATGATATTTAGAATTAAATACGGTTTTGTACCACATTTAATACTCTGTAATTATAAAAGAAGGCAACAAATGAATTTATTGAAGTAATTGTTTGAATTAACAATAGATATTGAACAAATTGATTAAATAATCAATTTTAAATCATTTTATAAATATAAAGAGTATAAATAAAAGATCGTATTGATCAATCTACATTTATAAATGATATTTAGAATTAAATACGATTTTGTACCACATTTAATACTCTGTAATTAGAAAAAAAGGCAATAATGAATTTATTGAAGTAATTGTTAGAATTAACAATAGATATTAAACAAATTGATTAAATAATCAATTTTAAATCATTTTATGAATATAAAGAGTATAAATAAAAGATCATATTGATCAATCAACCTTCATAAATGATATTTAGAATTAAATACGACTTTTTACAACATTTAATACTCTGTATCATGCATGAACCTAAGATTGACAAAAAAAATCTTCCGAAGAAGTCTGAGGTTGAGAAGAAGATATCCCGAAGGAGCCTGAGGGAGAAACAAAACTTTGTTGAGTATTCAATTCATAACTTTTCATTCACTCTAGCCACTTATATACAAAATAGAAATACAATCCACCAACCTAACGCTGTCATGTGACAATTATAACATACTAATTCTAATTATTTAACTAATTCTAAAACATTAAACCCAAGATAAAACGAACTGTTACATCACCGCCTCCTTTCGATTTAACCTTGACCTTAAGGTTAGTAGTTTGATTAACTTGGTTGGTCTCCATCGACCTCCCTCTCCACCATCTTTTCTTGTTTTTTTCTTTCTTGATTGGTGAACTTCTGGAGAAGCCTCCACTCATATTAGATATTCAGATCAGGAACCACGATCTTGAATGGCAAGAAACCGAATCCACCCATGAAAGATGAATCCCAAAACAATTCCAAATCAACGCAAATCTTGAAAGATCGTAAATCAGGTAAACAAATAGGGTCGTCGACTTAAATCTCCCCTCCAATACAAATCCAAAATCGAAGATCGCTCAGGATTACAAAAACAGAAAGAAAGAAAATTGAATCCCGAAATCCAAATTTCGCTTGCCCCAAATCTCGCTCGCAAACAAAAAAACGAACCACAATAGGATCACGATCGGACACCCTGGAACTGTCGTAGCGTCGTCGGTGGCTCGGTCAAGATTGCAACAACTCCGTCAGAGGATGAATTCACAAGTTGAAAACACCAATGTATCAACTGTTCTTCATTACCGATCGTTAGAGAACATAAACTAAAGAAATCCCACGCATGAGCCTAAGATTGAAAAGAAAAATCTCCCGAAGGAACCTAAGATTGAGAAGAAGAATCTCCCGAAGAAGTCTGAGGTTGAGAAGAAGAATCTCCCGAAGAAGCCTGAGGTTGAGAAGAAGAATCTCCCGAAGGAGTTTGAGGGAGAAACAAAACTTTGTTGAGTATTCAATTCATAATTTTTCATTCACTTTAGCCACTTGTATACACAATAGAAATACAATCCACCAACCTAACGCTGCCATGTGACAATTATAACATACTAATTCTAATTATTTAACTAATTCTAAAATATTAAACCCAAGATAAAACGAACTGTTACACACATCATGGGCAGTTGGGTATTCTGTGGCCAACCTTGCAAGATCGTTGCTACGCGATCAGAGGAAGATTCGTCCCGTTTCATTGCTCTCTAAAGGTTTCTATGGAATTGGCGACGACTTTGAGGTCTTTCTTAGTTTACCGACCATGCTTGGAAGGTCAGGTGTGCTCAGTGTTGCACAGATAACACTCACTGACGTGGAGAAAGGAAGACTTCAGAACTCTGCTAAGATTCTCTGGGAAATCCAACGACAACTTAACATTTGATTCTTGTGACTTTATATACACATAAGTAACTTGGAAAATATCTGTATAATATAAAATATAGAAGTTAAAAATGTTCATTCGACGACAGACAACTTCATTTAACTAAATAAACAATGAAGATTAGGAATTTAAGATAGTTTTTGTTTTTTTCTAACGATTTTTTTATTTATGGCCATTCATTTTCAAATCATTCTATATCAAGATAACATTGTATTCATTATAACAACGGTTAACCGTCAATGTAATTAGTAATATATCAAGATAAAAAATACCACACATTGAGTCAATCTTGATTTTTCTTTTTAACTCGTATTTTGAAAGTACCTTTTATAAAGATATGTAAGATCAACGTAGAATAAGTAATGTAAGTAAGAAATATGGAATGAAAAAATATTGGTAAGCTTTAAAATTGGAGACTAAATAATCATTTACCAAAGTTTAGGATTTAGAGAAAATAGCATGTTTACTCTGTTTTTTTTTTATATTTTGAAATCAATGAATTGTCAAATATAAAAATGTGCAAAAGATCACATATTAAGTCGATCGAAATTTTTCTTCCCAAATCATATGTTGAAGGTACCTTCTATAAAGATTTATATGATCAACATGGGATAGTTAGAGTAGAAAATATAGAATGAAAACAATGCAAGTAATATATCAAACAAAATGCATCTTCAAAAAGACAAAAATGTGAGAAAGACCACATATTGAGTTGGTCGGAGTTTTTCTTTCCAAATCATATCTTGTAAGTAACTTTTATAAAAATATGTAGGATCAACGTAGGATAGGATTGACATATGAAATGAAAACAATGCAGGTAAATTCTAAAATTGAGGAGCAAATTGTCATCTACTTAGGGTTTGAAAGCGAGTATAATGTTCACTCTATCATTTTTTTACGTTTTGAAATGAATAAATTGTCATCTGTTTTCAAACTAACAAAAAGAAAAGAAAAGGTAAGATATCAAACAAAATACATCTTTAAAAAGACAAACACAAACAACTAATAGTTGTTTTATTTCACAACATATCAAATCAAAGCAGTAAACAGAATACATGAGGGAATAGAAATATAAGCAGAAGAGGATTTTGAAGAACTAGCTGACATTCATTGTTGCTCAAGACATACATGAATCAAATATTGAGTTGTTGTTGAATTTCCCAGAGAGTCTTAGCAGAATTCTGAAGTCTTTTTTTCTCCTCATCAGTGAGTGTTATCTGTGCAACACTGAGCACACCTGACCTTCCAAGCATGGCCGGTAAACTAAGAAAGACCTCAACTTCGTCGCCAATTCCATAGAAACCTTTAGAGAGCAATGAAACGGGATGAATCTTCCTCTGATCACGTAGCAACGATCTTGCAAGATTGGCCACAGAATACCCAACTGCCCATGATGTGTACCCTTTTAGACGAATAACCTATATCCAAAATCCAAAATCAAGATCAAGATAAAATCCAATGCAGATAATAACGTTTACCTCATAAGCGCTATGGACAACTTTCTTCCTTATGTTTTCAAGAACTTGCTGTTCAAACTCCTCGGATTTGTTGGTGACAAAGGAAAGAATCGGCACTCCTCCGACGCTTATGCTCGACCACAACGCGACTGAGCTGTCACCGTGCTCTCCCACCATGTACGCCTGCACATCTTGAGCATTGACGTCGAGGTAATCTGCTAGCATGAACCTGAACCTTGAAGAATCCAGATTCGTGCCTGAACCGATGACCCTATTGGGTGGGAACCCAGATAGCTTCCATGTAATATACGTCAGCACATCCACCGGATTGGAGACCACTAACAACAAACATCCAGGCGATTTCTCAACGAGTTTTGGCACAATACTCCTGAAAATGTTGAGATTACGTTGCAACAAATCCAACCTACTCTCCCCCGGATTCTGTCTGGCTCCAGCAGTGATGATACAGAGATTTGATTGAGCAGTTATTGCGTAATCGGTGTCAGCTCGTATTTGAACTCTCGGGAGAAAAGCTGCAGCATGCTGTAGATCAAGTTGTTCCCCTTGAAGCTTATCGGAGTTGGTATCTACAAGTGCGAGTTCCTCTGCTATATCTTGGGTAAGAATCGTCTGCGCAATCGCCATTCCGACGTTACCCACACCAACGATGGTAATCTTTGTATGCCGCTTCGTCGGTGTACCTGGAACCGCATGGTGAATCTTCTTGAAGATCTTCTTCCCGATATCAGCGTCGGCACCTAGATCAGCCAATGAAGAGGCTTTCTTCATCTCTCCCATTTATTTTCCGCCGTGCGTTTAGAACCACCAATTAAAGGCGATGGGCGTCAGTATATATAATCACAGCAGCCGTCTGTTTGCGATTAGTTAAATTAGAACCTTTTTCTTTGCCAACTTGTCCAAGATTCGTTTTTTTTTCTTCTCCCAAGGCGCTGTTCATCCGAGATTACATGTGATAATGCTCTATAATCCATCCACCTAAATAATATTATCCACAATCCGCAGTTCAAAACAAAATTTGGTAGATCCAAAATAAGATCTGTTATTGAATTCAAGTCAAATACGGAAGTAGAGAAAAGTTGAGATATTTTTAACCTTACTGTGCATTGTTCTAGAAATGAGAAACCGAAGTGGAATTAAATAGGATAAATGGAATACGTCATTAATGACGATCATGAATGGATCGAAAAACCTGCAAACATTAACAAACTTGATCAATTCAGGTGATGAAATATTTTTTTTTTCTTTTGATAGCCAGCCAATTGGATCTTAAGGTAGTTGATTGGTTGATCTGTCAATTCAGGCGATCAGATCAGGCAAGTGACCGACAGAAAGCCTCATTGCTCCATGGTATCAGACACTGTTTTGAAGAAATTACTATTAAAACTGAAGACTGGCGATACTCGGAATGTGCTTCGCTGGCCGGAGGTTTTTCGTCGACCTAATATTTGGGGAAGAATGAGATGATTAGGAAAATCGTTTTTTTTTCAATTAAATTAAATTATTATACTAATTACATATCGATAAGTTAATAAATAATAACTAATGACGTTTAGTTAATTTTTACAACTTTCTTTAAGTCATCAGTGGAATGGGTTTTGTGGGCTTCGACTTGTTATTTGGGCTTCACACTATCTTGGACCGGATTGTTCATTAAGCCCATGACTTTCCAAACATTTTATTTATTTAAACATTTTCATTCGCTTGAGTTTTATTATTATGTATTTATGTTTGGCTTATAGTGAAAATGAATTTAGATTAGAATGTTTTAAATAACTTAACCAAATTAAATCTATATTGCTTTAATTTGATTACATTATTTATCCTTTAATTACAACTTACAATTGCTAAAAAAATAGACAAGTTCATAATTTGACGGAATCGTGTAAAATCTTGGTCAAATTAGGTTATACCTTATTATGTTTTCGATTCTCTATTTATACTCCTTTCTTCCTTGTAGATCTTCTAAACTGGTTGGTTTGGGCGGTATTTTTCAATGGGTGATACTGTGTGTTTGCTATTGTCTCTGATACCAATACGTATTCGATGGGAGGGTTGCTTCTGAGCGGTTTAGTATTGCTTCTGAGCGGTTTAGTGTTGCTTCTGACCGATTTAGTGTTGCGGTTTAGTGTTGCTTCTGAGCGGTTTAGTGTTGCTTCTGAGCGGTTTAGTGTAGCTTCTGAACGGTTTAGTGTTGCTTTTAAGCGGTTTAATGTTGCTTCTAAGCGGTTTAGTGCTGCTTCTGTGGGAGTATGTCATAATCCTAACCATAATCATAAACACTAACCCTAGATAAAATTCATACAAACTCATTTTATAACATTTGAAACACAATTGTAAGCAAATCAAATTAAAAGCAAAGAAAAAACACAATTCACACGAAATTTACTAGTTAAATGAGGAGTTGTTGTTGGATTTCCCAGAGAGTCTTGGCAGAGTTTTGAAGTCTATTCTTCTCCTCATCAGTGAGTTGTATCTGCGCAACGCTGACCACTCCTGACCTCCCAAGCATGGCCGGTAAACTAAGAAAGACCTCAACGTCATCACCGATTCCGTAGAAACCCTTGGAGAGCAACGACACCGGTTGGATGCTCCTTTGATCGCGTAACAACGACCTGGCAAGGTTGGCTACAGAGTATCCGATTGCCCATGATGTGTACCCTTTCAAACGTATAACCTATATACAAAATCCAAAAATCAGATTAATCATAAGAATATGACTACCACTACGAGAAAATAGACTTTTAAAGACTGTCAGAATCCGTCTTTAATCATTAAAAGCCGTCGTTAATTGATAATTAGGAACGGAAAATGGCCGTACCCAGACCGTCCTTGAAAGTCGTCTTGCTGACTTTTTGGAGACGGTCTTGATGACATTATCTCGTCTGTTTTTTTTAAGATATGATTCGACAAAAAAAACTGATAATGATTGTAAAATGTTGGATGAAAAATTAATCAGAATCTAATATGGGTAGCTTACTTCATAAGCGCTTTCAACAACTTTCTTCCTGATCTTTTCAAGAACTTGTTGTTCAAACTCCTCGGATTTGTTGGTGACAAAGGAAAGAATCGGCACTCCTCCGACACTTATGCTCGACCACAGCGCGACGGAGCTATCTCCATGCTCCCCCACCATGTACGCCTGAACCTCTTGGGCATTGACGTCAAGGTAATCCGCGAGCAAAAATCTGAACCTTGAAGAGTCGAGATTCGTGCCGGAGCCAAAAACCCTATTGGGAGAGAATCCAGACAGCTTCCATGCAATATATGTCAGCACGTCCACCGGATTGGAGACGACCAACAACAAACATTCCGGAGATTCTCTGACGAGTGTGGGAACAATACTCTTAAAAATATTAAGATTCCGTTGCAACAAATCCAACCTACTCTCCCCTGGATTCTGTCTAGCGCCGGCGGTGATTATGCAAAGGTCGGAGTGATGAGTGATTTTGAAGTCCGTGTCAGCTTGGATTTGGACTCGTGGGAGAAAAGCGGCAGCATGTTGCAGGTCAAGCTTCTCCCCTTCAAGTTTGTTGGCGTTAGTATCGACAAGTACGAGTTCATCAACTAGGTCTTGGGTGAGGATTGTCTGAGCAATAGCCATTCCGACGTTTCCGACGCCGACGATTGTGATCTTCGTGTGCCTCTTCGAAAATTCTTTACTTGATTTCCAATCGAATTGGAACGGCCTTAAGATTGATTTCTCCTCATCCAAGTCCAAACCCAACTGCGATAACGACGAGATGTTCTTCATCTTCTCCGGTCGTGTTCTTTCTTATCCTAAATTTATACTTTTGAGGGTATTTATAGAATGGAAAATTTATCATATAAACCCTACCTTTCTAAATAAATATCAAATTAGTCAACGCATTTAAAATATTTGGTTGACGTTGCTGAGTGGTTTTAATTTATAAATGAAAGTCATGGTTGTAACGTCGTCATTTTTGCTTGATAAAAAATTGTTTGACTTTTATTTAAATTCAATTATTTTCCATTTTTGTATCTTTGGGCTTCAAATTAACCCACAACATATTTGGACTAGGTTAACATGATTTTAAAGATTCTTTCCTAACGAGGGAGAATACAAATAGTTAACTAGATAATAGCTGCAAAGTATACTTATTGAGCGCAAGGTATGACTATCCCTGACTCTGTGGCTAAGAAGTTGAGAAGGTTAGCCTATAGATTTATATGAGATGGAAAGAAAGGGATCTTATGGGCCCAAATGGTCCTTTTCAAGGCGGAAGGGGGTCTAGGGGTTAGAGACCTTCCTATTATCACCACTGCAACCAATATTAAAAAAGTTTCAAAGTACTGAGATAGGAGTGACTCTATTCTGGTAAAATAGATCCAAGATAGGTATATTAAAGGAAAGACGCTTAATGATATACAAATCAGGCCTACTGTGGATTTGCATTTTTGGAAAAAATTTGTTTCAGAAAGAAGCCTAGTGGATAAATGTTTGGATTGTAGGGCCAAAAGTACGATTGTGTGGAGATCTGGTACTCCGATAAGTAAGTTTGGGGGAATAGCGAAAAATATTAGAGATAGAAAGCATAAAGATATATTAGCTGAGAAAATTTGGTCGAAGATGCCGACAAAATTCTCTATTCTCTTGTGAAGGGTGAAATGGGATCACCTAAACACGTTCAAGAAACTGAGGAGTTGGAGAGTACAAGTACCTCCTATTTGCTTGTTATGCAATCTGAAAGATGAAACTAATTAAGAGTCATTTTTTATTTAATTGTTCTTATTCCAGATCTCTCTTAATCCTGTTGGCGGAACACCTGAATTTCGCTTTCTGAAAAATAATAAATATTCCAGTTCCCACCCAATCCAGTCCAGATATTAGATTGGGGGATCTGACGGAGGCAACACAAAAGATTACGCGTCACTCTCCCTCTTGTGGGCTAATATGGAATATTGTTATTGGGTGCTTGTCGTGGCATATATGGACGGAAAGAAATAAAAGATATCGGTAGGCCTCCTGAGGTAGTCCTTAAGGAGGTCATTAAAAACATCAGTCTCTCCTTTGATTCAGTGTATTACAAGAAGAGATGTTGTCACTCTTTGGAGACATTTATGATAGAAGTATGAAAGATCAACCTCTTGAGACAGCGTATCTAATTACTATATAACTAGACTACATAGCTAATGGGAAAGATTCAATGAGCTTTTTGCTCTCTTTTTTTACTTCTGTTTCTATTTCTATACTCTATTGTTTGTAAACTTGGCATTAACCTTATTCTAATGAAATTTAATTGCTTCAAAAAAAAAACATTTAAAAAATGTATACAAAATGAAAGCCAAGTTTATATCTAGTCTGGTGAATTATGTTTATAATGCAGCCCACACTTGTTGATCCTCCAAAATCCAAATTAAATTAAATGGCTATTTATGCTGACAAAGTGTTCAGATTATGGCGACATTAGTTGTGGTCAGTGACGACGTCGTGAGAAGTCTTATAAACATTATCGTTTAAAAGAAGAAAAAGCCGTAACAAGGTTTCTGTAGTGAACCTGCAAAAAAATCATTATCAATGTCTTTAGCTCTTTTGAAGAAACAATCAAATTAAGAAGTTAGCCTTGTTGGAACAACTACAACTAATCACTACCCAAAAAAAACATGTTTTATCAAATTATCCATATGCATTATCCACATTCTGTGGCTGTATGGTTGTAATTTGAATGTGGATAATTTGAACTTTGCATAATTTATGGAGGTGTGTGATGGAGGGGAGGGAGAGTTTTAGGTTTTTTTTTTGAAGGGGTGCTTTGATTTCTCCACTAGTTTGATTGATAGTTTCCATTCTTGGTTTTCACAAATTGATAACCACCTACCATTTTGTCTTCTTTCCTATTTTCAAAAAAAAAACTTTTAATTTCGATGCAGAATTTGGAGCATGATAACCGTCAATCAGTCTGACAACTAACATCTCAGAGAAGAAGGTGAAAGAAGATCGATCGATCGACGACAACGATAACGATAACGATAATGGTGCAAAAATACGCATCACTCCAGAAAAAGCTTCAAGAAATCGAATCCAAACTCGATGAACTTGTTCGTTACAACCAAGACCACAACGTTCACTGTAACCATTCCTGGCCGACCACGGAAGAGGAGGATCCGGAGAATCTGGAGGAGAAAAGAGACTCCTTTAATCTACACTGTGAGGAACTGATCCGCATGGAAGCTGACTTCAGGAGGAAAGATGCTTTTCTCCAGAGGGTTCTGATGGCAGAGATAGAATCTCACCATTCTACCGACGATTCTGATTCAGAAGAACGCCTCCATCACTTCGCCGATAGACTCAAGGCGTGCGAGGAAGAATATGCCATGTTTGTTCAAATGAGAAAAACAGTTACGAAAGATGAAGAGGGAGAGGGAGAGGAAGACGGTGATGTAGATGACGACGACCATCATATCATACCATGTCATTGCACCCATGCTTGTTTTGAGAAAGAAGATGGTGTACAAGATAATGTTTCTTCCATGACAGCCTCTGTCGATGTTGACGAAAAAGAAGAGCAGCCGCCATCGCAGCCTCTGTTCACCACAGATGCTACTGTCACAGATAGGTTTTCCGATGATGAAGAAGAGGAAAAGATTTGTAAAAAGAGAAAAAAACGATCTGTATGGCCTGGTAATATGTGCATTGCAATATTTTTTGCGGTGGTGACGGCGATCGGAGTTGCCGTGATTAATAGCATTGGGTATGTCGATGACGACATTCTTGTCCCAACCTGAACAATTAACTGATTAATTAGTTAATTAATTAACTAATGTACGAAAAATGAAACATTGTTAATTTTTATTTCTGATTTATATTGAAAAAAACACAGATTATCAACAGAATATACTGTTGTTTTGGGTTTTATCAGGGTTTTACTCTAAAATCCTACACAACAGATTAATACCACTCTAATTACATATTTTACATTTGAAGAGGTTGAATATAATTTGATTCTATTAATTCTATGACACTATGACAGAAATCATGTTCATCAAATCAATATTACACCTATTGAAAAGGAATGGAAGTCTCCTACATTACATGATCACTGATCGACCTCTCTATCTAAAAATTAAAGAAAAAGAAAAAAGAATGAATAATTAAAATTAACATGGATGCACATCGACTCAGCCTCTTCTTCTCCCAAACAAGAACTGACCTGTAGATTTCAAGAAGCTAGGGTGTGTGAATTAAATAGTTTGGAGAGGATGGTATGGAAATATATAGAAGATTTACCTTAATTATACTGATTTGAATTGATGTAATTTAATTGAACTGACGCCGTCATTGATGGTGTATTGATGGTGTATTGGACAAGTCGCCAAAAACATCTGGGCAGCCTTCCCATTGCTTCAGTTCTCTAGCTTGCCAATAACCACCAACGTAGTGATATGTGCTGTTCTCACTGTCTCTATTGAACCACCTTGGTTTCCATCCATCTTCTTGCAATTTTCTTGACTGAAAGCAGTAGTTGATTACAGAAAAAAATATATGATAAGGCTAATCATTTTAAAGTGTGAGTTTCGTTTTGTTACCATGCGTTGTCTTTGTTCCAATCGCAATTTCTCTGCATTTGCCTTCTCATATTCTCCATTCTCCAGATGCCGCTGGTCGGGTCTCCGTCTTGAATCCGTAGGTGGAAGTTTCTCCTAAATTCACCATCACCCAACATAATTTGGAATTAGAAATCAGTTTAGAATAATTTGGTTTAATTAGTTTGTTAATCCCAAATTCATTACCTCCAGCTCCGATGTTAACTCATTTAAGGTAATTGCAAACGACGTTAAATTGTACCGTGTAGGATTATCCGGAGCTATGTTTTTTCTCCACAATAAGGATGAATTTTTCATCAAGTAATGGAACTTTTGGGAAACATCATATCCTTCTGTATAATACATGCTATCGTCCCATTTTCCCATTAAGGTTGCTACTTTAACTCCATTTACATTCTCAACATAACCCTGGACCTGTTTCAGCATAAAACAATTCATGTGTTCGCTATAAAGTAAAAAAATTTAAAACTATATCCAAAAGCCAATCAACAAACCTGATGAGGATTGCGATCTAGTAGAGATTGCTCTTTGAATTTAAGCGTGCATGAATACCCACGGTTTCCTTTTATACTCATGGTTCCATGATGATCACAGTATACCTTACCTAGTATGAGATTGTAAATAGATGTTGTTACCTACAAAACAAGAATATGACAAGAATTGCTTAAACACGGTATTTTAGAGAGAAGCTAAAATACTTATTACTACCTTACTCCACTGAAAGATTTCACCATCATCAAATTCTAATGTTATAACGCCGATGGGATCTAGTTGAATTGAACGACCCCAAAATTTACTCCTCAGATTACTATCACCCCAAAACTTCCAACATCTCCCCTCACAGTGGCAGGCAATTGACATTGGATGGTGACTAACCTATTCAGGATTCAATGCAGAAAATATATTTTCAAGAGGTGTAAGTTGAACAAGTTTGTAGAAGCAAAGAAAGCACACACATGAGAATATGAGATAGATATTTAATACATCAAGACGATGTTAGTCAAGATTATATACACTAAAAATAACATATTATCACAAACAAACCTTTTCAGAGAAGAAGCGAAGTCCCTTTTCAGGATAGTCAGCTTCATAAGTTTCACCTAACATAGGATTAAATGGTTTGCATAGTCGACCCTCAGAAGAAGCATATCCAGAGACTGCAAAGGCAGCTACATTCAAAATTCTCATGAGACTGTTCCCCTAGGTACAAATGCATGCCACTTCAGTGCAAGAAAGATATAAAAGTGTAGAATAGACAATTATAAATGGTTAGTCTGTAAAGTCATATTACTACATGAAAACTTAAATATAAAGGAGAGATGATGAATGATGTATCTCATGATGAGTCCATGTAAGAATTTACAGTATCAAATGAGGTATGAAAGAGTAAAAAAAAAGTACGAGAATTGATAAAAATATGCCTGATCTACGTATCAAATTAAGTAAAATGTTAGAGTTATGATGCAGAGAAAGATAAAAAAAATACTTACCTTCTTTCCATGTTCATACGCTTGATCTAGGAGATGTGAATATTCTAAATCTTCGAAACACTTTTGAAGGGATGACAATGGTTCGTTGAAGTATACAGGGAGACAAACTCTTGTGAGATCCTTGCCAACATTATCTTTAATCATCGACCATAGACTCACACCTTTTTCTTTTTCAATGGGAGTAGGCAATCTTTTTCTTCTTTCAACTTTTGTTAATTTATATAGAGAAAAATCTGTTTTATTTTCCTCCATACTTCTACTAACAGCAGCATCAACAATACTTCCAATAGGATTACAATCAATGCTTGAATCTAAAAGAAACTCATTTGCATCGAAGTAAGAAGAAAGCCCATCTTCATCAGAAAGTTCATCAACCTCTTGCTTCTCGACATCATCAGATGATTCGGTCGTGCTGTACTCTGAACCAAGAAAAATAACCCCACGTTGTTAAGAATTTAGCAGAGCAACAGATAAAATAAAGAACAACAAAAATAAATATGATGAAAAATGGCACAGTCACCAAAATCTTTAAAAATACTATTGTTAGTTTCAGTAAAAATAGCATTTTAATAGAAAGATAAAACTATTTTTTTAAATAGGTTTGAAAACTAAATAAAGACAAGTTAGATTCTTATCACCAGATTTGAAGATAAGGTTTACCTTAAACACAAAAATGAGGTAGTAAGATTTTCAACCACAATTTTTTTCCAAATAAAATACTCACTTCCTTAATTAGCAGTGTAAATACTAGAGGAGTAAATGAACAATACCACTATATTTTCCATGATCCGAGCTAGAAAATCCACTCTTTATCAATAGCTGAGATTCCTGAATTCCATCATTTTCCGTATCAACATTAACTTCCTGCATAACAGAAAATGTAAGCCACACATCCAGGGATAGATACAAGAAAGTAAAAAAACGATATTTGATTTTAAAGAAAATCGATCGCCTCTAGTTGTCTCCTCAAGGCTAGCAAGCTTAAACGCTCTTCAAACAGAGAAAACTCTGACCGCATAATCCGCTCGCAGTCTTTGACAATGGATTCATTAACTCCCTCATCAAGTAAACGTTTTCTCAGTTTCTCAGTTGAGAAAGATTCGTCGTTATGGATAAACGATAGCTGCTCGCTCAGTGTTCTTGGAGGATATTTACATCTGGAAGATAACAAAGCTTCAATCCAAGCAGCACGGGTTTTTTTTGAATCAGTTTTCAACTGAAGTGTTTTGGTAGTAGAGAATACATAAAATCGTTTATCATCGGATCGACTCTCACGAAAAGAAGATATCTGATGAAGCAAAAATAACTTTCAAAGTTAGAACACAAACTCCTCACCTACAAACCACATAACAAAAATCAGGTAAGATGTTCAACATCACATAATATTAAACAATAATCCCTTTATAATTTTTCTTGAATTAGTAAACTTTTTAAAACGTAACCACATTGTATTAACTATAGTAGTTTATATTTGAAATTTTTAGAGTAGACCCTCACTTTTTTTTAGAAAAACCTACCTCTGGGTGATATACCAGAGCCACGTAATATGTCATCGGTTACATCGTGGTGGAAATAAAATAAAAATTACGTACACAGCGAGAATAGAACCATCAACCCTCAACAACCTTAATAGTTACTATGACCAGTTGAGTTAATCTCCTTGTGTGAGTAGACCCTCACTTGAATCGGGCATTCATGATGCCTAAAGTATGATCACAATAGTGCTACCACACCTATTTGAGTCATTAATTAGTACAGTCCTATTCATTTCTGGGGAGTGGAGTATTAATCAGTTCATTCATTAGTTCATCCCACATCAATAACCACTAGGCTTGGGAATGCTGCATACAGGAAACTGAGGGAACTAAAATATTACACTACAACCGAGTACCATCTAAAATTTTAAATTGTCCTTTTTCACCCCAGTGATTCAGGGAAACAAGCAAGCTGCTTAAAAATGTATTAAATAAAAGTAGACAGCGACTGATGAGTAATGAGCAGAACAAGAAGAAGAAGAATGAGAAGAACGGAAAAATAAAAGTAGGAAACATCACACTTTAACGATGTTCAAAGTAGAAACCAGAAAGAAAGGACAAAAAAAAAAGTGCAGATGGAAAATAAGCTTTGTTCAGTTTTGATCACATGGGAAGTAAAGCAAGCAGGAAAAAAAAGTAGAAATTCAGAGACTTGAAACTACTACTACTACCGATTTAAAAAGCGGAGAGACGAAAGGGAGCCAAAAGCTTTCGAAAGACAACATTCCCCAGATAACTTTTAGAATCCAAAGCGAACATCAAACACAAACAGACAGTCTGGTGAAAGTCACCAAACTCCAGTAACCCCAAAACCCAAACACTTGTAGGGTATAGATTTGTCTTAATCAGACAAAACACCAAACATCTGCTCTCATGTAAAGACGCCCCCTTAAAAAAAACAATCTTTTCAATTCAAAACAACTTCAATCTTTACATCTAGTTGGCTAATCAGGATAAAAAATTTACAGTCGGTCATTAAAAATAATTAAAAACGTAGTGTGTGTTGAGTGAGAGTGAGAGTGAGTGAGAGTGAGAGTGAATGAGAGAGAGAGAGAGTGTGTGTGTGGAGTGATTGTAACTCACAAGGTATTCTCTTAAGATTTCACCCAATCACGCTTTTTCTGCTACTGCAAGATGAAATGCATGTGGCATAAATGCACAGCCTCTCTCTCTCTCACACACACACACAAAAACATGGAATTGGGGAAGAAGAAAGAGGAACCCAACTCACTCCAACTCGCTCTGCCATTGCTACAGATGGAGGATGGGGGAAAAGGTGAAAACGAACTGAACAGAAGAGAGAATGGAGAGGAGAAGAAAAAGAAGGAGAGGTTTACCATTTCCCAACAACGTTGGTGACTAAAATTTACAATAGAGGTAAAGAAAACTAAAAAATAGGAGGGTAAAAACTGAAGAACTCACATAGACACACATAGTTCTTGACGAGGTGAAAAGAAATAACGAAACAGAGTACGACATCGAAACGCAAACATACAAGAGCATGGATGCGGAGAGAAGAATGAATGAAAGTAACTGAACTGAAAAAAAATCCAAAATTGATAACTTTTTGAAAGATTGAATTACCCATTTTTAGCAAAACTGAACTTCCTAAACTCTACTTTCCTCTCCTCTCCACGTCTCTCTCCCTATCTGTCTTCCTCAGTTTCTCCAGTCTGATGCCTTGATGACTGATGCGATGTTTTTTGTAAATTTACTTTGGAGAAAATTCAAAACCCAGAAAAGAAAAAAAAGGACGAAAATGCCAACTTTTGAAACGAAGATCACGTCTTTCTCGCTAAAAACTAGAAGTTCACTCCGAGAAAGAAAGAAAGAAAGAAAGAAAGAAAGAAATCATTAAAATAAAATATTTATCTTACCTTAAGATGTACAACACCGGCACCGACCTGGCCGTTAGCCTGTTTTCTCCTCCCCCTCCTTTCACCAATCCTAGAACCACCGATCAACCGCACGTCATCGCAACTATCGCCATAACGAACGTCATCACCGTCGACGCGAACTTTAGAATAAGAAAGAACTCCATTCTTCAACGAAAACCACCTGGATCTCCACCCTTTTCCGTAATTGGTCCACTTGTGCAGCACACCAGCGAAAACAACGGAGCCAGTAGTTACTTCCTCCAACCCACGACCCACAGCATTGGCCTTTCGAGGCGGTCGTTTTCTTCGTATCTCTTCTTCCTCTGCATCCATCCGATCCCTAACCGACAGAGACGGCGAAGGCGACGGCGAGTGTTCGTCAATCCCACTCCCACCTCCGCAAGGGCAATCGACGCGTATGCAGCACAACGGATGCATCGCCCTCGTCCTCATTACCGGAATGTACTACGGTTGTAGACGTTGGATCGACGATCGACGGTGTGAATCTTTCCCGGACGAGACGAGACGGGGACGGAGAGGGGGTGGAGAATGAAGAGGGGTTTGAGGGGAAAGTAATGGTTGTGTAGTTTTAGTTATATAGGGATGGAATTGGAATAAGCAAAATAATTAATAACCTTATAAATTATAATTAAGAGAAATAAGTATTAAGATTAGCTAAAAAATTAACCAAATTGCAAGACAGTCCCCAACATTTGTGGAACTACTTATTAGTCGTACTCATGCATGCTATGTTGAATGCTGCATGTACAAAATTACAAGGATCACTTTTAACTTTGAAGTTTAAGGACACACTACATATATTCCACGAATCCCACGATCATGTTTTTACGGTAACCCGACCACCCGGGTTTGTACTTTAAACTTTATAAACACAAACGGGTCAAACCAAACCCATTTATGGATGAGATCTGTTGGGTTTGACTGGTCAACGAGATCCGTTTGTTTGTCATTAGTTAGTTGATAATATACTCGAATTTCGATAGAGGATTAATTAATGAGTTACAGAAACTAACTGTCACCCACGTCAACTCAACTCATTTCATAAGTAGTTGTGTAAATAATTTTTATTTCATTTTCAATAAATTTTCATTTTTCACATACCAAAATCACATAATAAATATATCATCTAACCATGAACAGTTGAGTTAATTTTCATGTAAAACTCTATTAGCTTGTTTTTCTTGATAAGGTACTTAATTATAAATTAAAAGCAATCAAAAAGATTTTACAGAGATAGAGTTAAAATAAAAACCAAATAACAGTAAGACATTGTAGTAAATTTAAAAACCAATTTTGATTAGCCGAGGTTTCCTCCGCTCATTTCAAGTTTCTTCATGTTTAGTATAGCAAAAGCATTACAGTGTTGATAAATCATTGTCTTATTTCTGCATTTTGTGATTTCTTATAACGGTGTTTTTTGAATCCCAATTCTGTAGTACGGGTGATCTGTTTCATAATCATACATTTACTTAGATGAATGTTAGTAGCTTTTCTTGTATTGCGCTCTTTTCATATGCTCCAATTAGCTATTGGTAGAAGTGTCTGATGAATTCCCCAGATGGAAGAGTTGATTTTTAATTTATCAAATATTTCAGCACTCATGGAACTGAATTCGATGCAGCTGCTTTGCTAGATTAATCCTCCCAAAGTCAGTAGACAGTTCTCGATTATATTTCTGATATAACAACATGAGTAAAAAATATGATCGATTGATTCTGATGTAACATATCTCGTCCGACTGTAGTCCTTTAATTATGAGTCTATCTAGTATTGACAATTTCCTTCACCTCATCCGCCAAAAGAAATTCTCAATCTTAGAGATCTTGGACTATGATTATGAGTTTGACAAAAAAAAGGATGTTGGTAAATAAGTAAATTAATAATGTGTGACATGACTTTATGCGTCCAAAAATCTTTTAATGGTCAAGTCGCCATGTTTAATAATCGATCTGGACGCTCCTCCACCTAGTCTTCAATTCTAATGATGGTTAATGGAGAGTGATTTACATTATAAAAGAGGCAAGGTTGCAGCATTATTTTGATGCGACGAGATATAAAATGTCCTTCATTTGACTGAAGAACAGAAGAAAGCATAAGAGATCACATGTAGAAAGCACATGAGATAGGGATTGAACTTAATATTGTGTGGTCAAAGTTGATAAATAAAGGAAAAACAAGTAAATAACAACAGGGGACATATAGGAATAGTGGGATTCTGACAAGTGGAATTTAGTAAGACGTCTCTTGTTGGCAGCCAGGGGAGGAAGGTGTAATTACGAAACGGTAAAAGATTATTAACAAAAGCTTAATCGAATGAACAGAGAAGAAACAAAAGAAGAGAATCTAACGTAGGAATGAAGCAAGCCAAGGGTCGAGATTCGAGCTGACTGACACGCACAGGAGCAGAGGAGGGAGGGAGTGAGGGACTTGTTGTTCCATTCGAGAAGGAATCTATTAGTAAACACGTGCCACTGTCCTCATTCTTTCTTTCCACAAACAGAACAACGAACCATGCCCGTTACTTTCTTCTCCTCCTCTTAGCTGTGTTTAATATCAAGAAAATAAACAATTAAGTAGGAAAAATTTGGAATTTTTCAATTTGAAGAAGAAAAATCTTTGTGATTTGTAGTAACACTTACCTTCAAGATTCTTCAGGCAACCAAATAGGCCGAGAAATTTTTAAATAACCTGTGAATATGTTGACATTGATGGCTTTCACCAACATTCCCAAAATATTATTGAACTGGTAAACACAGAGATCGGAGGGAGGGACCCAGAAAAAAATTCATTCAAAAATCGAAAGTGTTTTCCAGGCAAATCGTGTACTGGTTCGAGTGAGCGTGTGGATCTTTTTTCCTACTCGTTGGCGACATCTTGGCCAACTGTAGACTAATAATGGTAAAACCCCCAGTCCCCACCCATCCCCAAACACCGACAAGGTTAGGTCCGCTATCACACCAGTACTTGATCATTATGACAGATCATAAATACCGATGAAATGAGATTAATGGCCAAACCAGCTTTCCTCCCATGTCCTAACTTACATAATATTCATAATCCCTTAAATGAAGCCAAAAAAAATAAAAGAGCACATCAATTCATGGATAGTCATTCATCAATGTATTCAGTATTTGCCTAGAAATAAACACCACAATAGTACCCTACACCTTGTAATCAATCATCAACAACCATGATGGCATGAAGCATGATTCAAGTCATCGGTGTGTGTGTGTAGTTCAAACACAGAAAATCGATCGATCACAGCAAACATGCATTCAATAGAGACAGATGAATTATTAAGTCTGCTGTTGACCACTAGTACTGTTTGTTAAAATAAAGTCTTCTTTCAGCTCACTAAAACTAACTAGTAATTATTACTCTAGCTCTGGGCCGCTGGCTGAAATCATTCTCTCATTTTATCAAACCGAAAAGCAAGCACAGAGATATTTCATATTGGTTTGACCAGATAAAAGACAAATGTATTCACATCTGTAATCTGTATTTCCAGATTTCTTATCATTTATTTACACAGAGGTAGATTTTAAAACTTGTGGTCTTGTATAGTCTTGTTGTGAATTGTGATTGATTCCCATTTTTTTTCTTTTTTTCCTCTCAAATGTCATGGATGGGACATGTTTTGCCTAATGCACAGTGTTTCCTCTAGCGAACCCACTGTCACAAATAGATAGATATTGGGTGCACATCACTTCTCCACATCAATGTTTTATATAATTATATCATCCACCCCTTACTATTTCCATTTAAATAGTAAATACATCCATGGCAACTCATACCAAGATGAACCATCAGGCCCAGGTATATTTAACTATTTAGGAATCAAAATGCACCACTTGGAGTGATACAAAATGTCAATTATTGACGATTATCATTTCATTTCAAGAAAAGAAACATGATGTTTGGAACCCTAAAAAATTGACACCAATAGTTTATTAGAGACCTAAATAATAACTTTTGGGGGTTCAATTAAGTTATTCCTAATGTTATTTGATTTAATTTCTAAATTGTCATTTGGTGATTTTTTTTTAATCCATATAAAAATAGGGATAGATTTGGATGAGATAATTAACATCTCAGTCATTAATTATGTGTCTCGAGATTGGGATAAGATGGATAATGGGAAATGAATGAGTGTGATGTTATATATTATCATATTTATAATTTTCTCATGTGAGTCAGATCATATAAAATACATAGTCCATACTCTATAGTAAGATCACGAGATCTAAAACCCAAAAAATAACTTAAGTGAGAAAGAATGCAGCATATTTCTAGGGGTATTAAAAGGGAAGTTCAGCCAATTAGATTTTTTCCATCCACAGATTAGAATTTAGAGGAAGGAAGAAATGGCTGACTAATTATTACCAAACAATAAAGGCCCAAACCATTGCAAAAAAACCTCAAAATAAAAGACTCAGATTCAGTAGCCGTTGTCTACTAACTGAGGATTTAGTGTGATTGGTAGCCGCTGAACACTAACTGGGAATTTAGTATGACTGGTAGCTGCTGTCCTTCCAATGTTACCTAATCTTCTAAGTTCCAATACTACTGGAGAATTGAATCTCCAACAATTCCCCTTTTCTCTAACTTTCATCAGGGTGATAAGATAAAGCCCACCTAATACGTAATGTAGCATAATTGTATGTGCAAAGAGAGATTTAAAAAAGACAGACAATGATTATTGATTGCTATTTGCTAATGGATAAAAACATGTCATCAGTTCATCAGAAGATTTCTTAGAATCACGAAGATTGCAATGTTTGAAAAGTGAAATGATCATATATTCGCATCGGATGAGTAACCCAGAAGTTAAAAACAAGATTTTAATTAAGAAGATTTTTTTTGAAATAAATTAAAACTATTGTTCTGAGTTCTGACTAATCAGTCGTAATTGATATATAATACTGAACATTTATTCATTCCTGAATCAGTGAATTTATGATACAGAAATCGTATATTAACAAGGAAAAAAAATAACATCAAAGAAATCATACCCATGACTTAAACAAGTAAAAAACAAACAAACCTTGAAAGACACCAAGCACAGCACCAGCAACTACATCTACCACGAAATGTCTTCCAAGAAGAACCCTAGAACACGAAGTGACGACTGCCCAAACTAATACTCCCATCTTTATCAGAGAATCACCATCACCGTACAACCCATCTGTCAACTTCAACCCCATCGTACCAATATCGTAGAGCCAGAAGTAGCAGGCGATGAAGAACACCCTGGACGAATGCCCGCTAGGGAATGACCAGATGTCTACGGAAACCACGGCGTGCATATCCTTGTTGTAGAGTGGCCGAGGGCGGCGAACGGAGTATTTGATGGCTCCGACGACGACAAGGTCAAGTAGAAATCCGAAAAGGAGAGCGAATATGAAAGGATGGATGTGGAGATGAGGTGAAGTGGTGGTCGGATAGAGGAGGAAGGCGATGGAAATCGGTAACCAGAATCTCCCGTCTCCGGTGATTTCTAGGGTTATGAGGAGTGAATGAGGGACGAAAGAGAGGAAGAAAGTGTGGAGACGAAGGGAGAGTGCTGTGTCGAGACTGACCAACCGACCGAGAACAGTGGCATCTTTATTTACCCCCGCCGTTGATGGAGTCGGAATCACCGACACCGGCATGATTGAGAAAAACAAAATGGAGATGAGAGGGATAGAACAGTATGTTTGACTTTGAAACCAACGGTATCCGTGAATTATGGGTTATATGGATAAAAGCTAGTTGACACTTTGGCAACTAATTAACTAACAAAATCATTAAATTAACAATAAAAATCATTAAATTAACAATAAAAATCATTAAATTAACAATAAAAATCATTAAATTAACTAACTAACATTAAATTAACTAACTTAGGAAGATTAACTAACTGATTACAATAACTATTAAGGTTGATGAGTATTTAAGATTTTAATTTCACTAAATACGTAATTTTAAATTAATTTTCACGCGATATAACTGATAATATATTATCGGTAATTTTCAGGTGCGCCGTACGTCGGTGCGTCAAAATGCGTTGTACGCATCCTGTCCTTTAATTTTTAATCCAACAGCTACAATAATATATTGTATAAGACATTAACACGTGTACGACGAAAAAAATATACAGCAAAAAACACTAATTCATGTACGACGAAATGCCGATCTAATGGTCATGATTTTTTAGCTCATTTTGACGCATTGAAATTCGACGCAAAGGAAACCTGCCCAATATATTATATGATTCTCGTATATCAATGGAAGACAGGTCTTTCTACTTGTAAAAAGATACCCATTTCCAGTGAAATTTCAAATAATTGAAATAAGAGTATTTTCTACTTGTAAAAATAAACGGACATGATCATATATCTTATATTGTCTTACGCATTCTATGGATAAGTGATGATACCCCGACCTATCAGACCGGGACCATTGGATTTGACTCGGTCCAATGGGCCAGATCGGGCCATACCCAATAACGACAGTGTAAATACCCTTAAGGATGAGACTTTTAGAGGATCTTTGACCATTTGTAAGGAATACATTGTATTAAAGAAGAGTTGCCTGGCATAATACTTTATGGTTAGGGTTATACTATGTCATCAACAAGATTGACATGTGATCCAAGTATACTTGAACAACTACTATTGGACTCAAAATGTTTGGAAGCATGATAGCCCCCCTTCAAAATTTACATATTGGTCTCAAATCTCAATGGCAAATAAATAAATATAGAATGAACATTTTATATCTTAGCAAAAAAAAACATAAATACTTCTACTGAATTCCTAATTGCAAACACTTTCACTGCAAAAAGCTTAGAGAGGTTTGGAGGAAGTGCATACTTCAAAATCGGCGCCGATGGGTAGGTGATCACTGGGGTAATTGGTATTAGGAAGACCACCATCGAGCTTAGGAGAGTCGGGTCCGGGGATTTCTAGAAGACTGACTGGTTTTAACTCGGAATTTTTAGAAATGAAAATATAATCAAGAGTTCCAGTGAAATCAGGTGTGTAATTAGTAAAAGCTGGCTCGCCACCAAGAGAAGCATATAAACTACAAAGGTTCAAATCTAGTTCATTTTCCTTCTCTGATGATGTAAGGTGCTTGTAGACCTGCAGAAGAGAGAAATGAATAAACTTATCATGTTTGTCATAAGATTTACACAGAAAAGTTAAGAGAATTGAATAGAGAAGAGCAGTGCAAACCATGTCACCAGGAAGTGAATTGAAATCGCCGGCAAGAATGATTGATGGGTTGCAGTTATACTTCTTTGAGATTTCTTCTCTGTAACGAGCAAGACGGATGAGGAGGTATTCAACTTGAGCAAGTTTGACATCAGCCCATTTAGGATCCCTACATACCAGAACACAATTGGTTTGGTGTCTACTAAAACGAGAACTATCTAATTAATAGCAAAAATTATGTATTTACCAATAAATATGCGTGTTTGCCAATATGATAATATTTTGAGAAGGACAGTTGAGAGTAAATGCAGCAAATAGCCCAACACAATCACGTTCCAATCGGACAGCCGCATCACTTGAATTTCTCCAACTGTAAGGCCAATGTTTCGGCAAATCTAAAAGAAACAGAATAAAGTAAGACTGTAACATACTACGCACACGTATGTTCCATTGTGTTTACATGTATTTCAAGAAAGGAGTACCATTTGTCAATTCATCTGTATTTTCATTTTTATCACTAGCACTCCCAGAACTCAGAATATCCACAAGATCATTATACTCAATTTCCACTTTGGAGATCAATTCCGCCCTAAAAGAGATGAAGACAGATCAATATAGCTAAATAAAATAATTTCTAATAATAGCATAAAAAAAATCAAATTTTGAAACAATGACCTCCCAGAAATGGGTTCTTACAAAAAAATCGTCAATAAAAAAGTTGTTTTCAAATTTACCTTCTTTGATTGTAAAAAATACCACAACCATCAAGTTTCTGTCTGGATCTCTTGACATAAATACATGAATATCCATAGTTCATGATTTTATCTTTATAGAACTCATCAAATTTATCCAACTCCTGTGAAAGTGGAAATTCTTCGACAAATAAGGAAACTATATATGTATGGATCAAACAATGATCTTAAGATGAAATTAAAGAATTTGAAAGTAATGATATCGAATACTTGAATGAATACCTGAAGGCATAGGAAGTCAGCATTGAAGCTCTTAAGAACTTCTGAAACTGCATTTGAGCGAGTTTTCCACCTACAAAAGTGCAAAACAAAACTTATTACACAAATTGCATTCTTAACATTCCAAAATAATTATATAAAATGATTTACTTTAGACAAGACGGTGGAGAATGTGGAAAGTTAGAACTTTTAACATATACCTGCAAAAAAAAGATCTAATCAGTTAACAAACTTGCACCTTATATTTTGGGACCCAATGCATTGTGATTTTTTTAAAGCTCAAATTTAACACATAACGAATGCATTACTTTTGTGCTAAACTATTTTAGAAATATGGAAACTATAGTCTAAACGAGAATTGAGATGACAAGAACTAGAAGGAAGTCAAGGAACGTACCTGTGCCAAAATGTTGTAAGAAATGACTCGAAATTTAAAACCTGGAAAAATAAACAAAGCAATTTCACTTTCACTATTAAAACTTTTCATTTTTACCCCAATCTTTATTTTTATAGAATGACATTTCAAAATGCAAAGGAAGGACGACTGGTAAAGAAATCATGGTAAAACTTTTCAATTATTATCAGAAAATAGAATAAGGATCCAAATTCCTATCAAATGTGCCAATAAAAATTACCAATGGAGAGGACATCAATCTTTTACAATTCTTGTTGATTTCATGCTGTGAACCAAAAGTTGTTTTCTAGATAATTTTTTTCTTCCATATTGATAGCATCCGATTTCAAATAAAAAATAACTTCAATGCAACAAAACATTGTACAATACATACCCAGATTAGAAGAGGAATCACTTCCATCTGTGGAAATATTAGTCTGCTTGTTTCCCAAAGTAATAAACTTTAGAGAGGGAGGAGACTCAATTGTGTTCATTTTGGTTGTAGTAATTCCCGTAGCAATACTGAAAACAGACAAATAGACAAACAAAATATAACATTATAAACGTTTAAATATAAAATTGTCAAAACTAGAAATAAAGATAGAAAAAAATGAAAATCAAACACCATTATGTTTCATCTTTTTTGCATGTATATCGTACACAACTATTTGCACAATAACTCATTAATTTTTAATTGTGGATTTTAAATGGTTGTAATTGACTGCTTGTTTAGTTCTACTTATTCCATGATTCGTTCTTAATAGTTTCTTAAATAGATATGCAATAGATTATAGATTTAGGGCTTTTCCAAAATCTAGAAGAGAGGATAAAAAAGAAAACGGCTAGGGTTTGACTTAATTTGATCAAATTTCGAAATGAAGTGAATCAACTGATGCTGCATGTCAGCATGTAAAACTCGCAAAATCAAATATTAGAGATTAATGGAAATAGGGAAGAAATAAATTCAACAATGTGTAATTCTGCATACCTGCGTTGACTGCGCACCACCCTGAGACCCGAAGCCTGCAATCCTGCATCAAATGTCTGGACACAATTTTCCCATAATCCCATTTAAGTATTTAACCATCGGATTAATGTTTGTAGGTGCAAATGAGTCTGGACTGTGGAGAAATAAATGACTCGATTGATCCGACCCGATTCGAACTAATTCTGATTTTGGGTCTTCTTTTTCCTTTGAATTGGACCCTGTTTTATTTCATAATATCACAGATTTTTTTTTTTTGAAAGCTATCACAGAAAATCTTATAAATGTGATGTGATGTTATTTTTTTTTATAACTGGGTACTTTTATATAAGTAGAAAAATCTACTTTTGGATGATATATCAAAATCACATAATATTATACAATTTGAAAGATGAAACCAGAAGTCATTTTTTTTCAACTGTTCTTATTTCAGATCTCTCATAATTCTGTTTGAGCACTTGAATTTTGTCTTCTGAAAAATAATGAATATTCTAGTTCTCACTCAAAATAATGAATATTAGATTGAAGGATCTGACGTAGGTTGTGCAAAAAATTACGCACCACTCTCTTTTTTGGAGGCTATTATGGAATGTTATTGGGTGGGTGCTTGTCGTGACATATATGAACGGAAAGAAATAAAAGATATAGACAACACGTTAATATATCTTCTTCTGAGGCAGTGTATCTAGTTACTGTATAACTAAACTACATAGTTAATAAAATAGAGTCAATGAGTTTCTTGTTCATTTTTTTTACTTCTGTTTTTATTTCTATACTCTACATAATTTGAAAATTGTTTTTATTTTTTTAATGAAATTTAATTACTTTAAAAAAAATCACAAAATATATCATATAAAAATTACATGCACAATGAAATTAGAACCTTAAACCTTTAACATTATTTAGTTTATAGAATTTTGTATTATAATTTATCACAACTTTACATCCATAACTTTCAATAACTTTAATAGAATCAATCTTCGTCGGTTACCCAACACTAGGAAATAGTAAATAGGAATCTCTTCCAACAGTAAACAAAAAAGATAGGGCATGTTTCGCTTTCGCTTTCACTTTCACGCTGTCTCAACCACACATTAGATATTAAGATATTTCACACACAGAGTCACAGACTCACAGAGACAAGTCTGTGTTTGACAGGAAGCAGATGAGAAATGAATACGTAATAAATGTGGCTGATGAGATTGAGAACACTACACGAGTGAAGCAATTATTAATGGGTTTCAAATTTCACCAAGTCCCAAACAAGTAAGAGATAGACGTCAAGAAGGTGATTGATGATTGGGTTGCTTCCTGTAATCTTGTTCCACTTTGATCTGCATTTTCCAACTTTGGGGTAGGTCGTATTTTTCTCATTCGTACAGGTGTTTGAAGAAAATCTGCAGAATGGGCAGACGAGATAAGAATCTTTTTCTTCTTCTACTTCCTGTTTTCGGTCTTTTGAATTCAATCCAAGTGGAGTGCAATTTTGTCAATATTACATATGTCGAAAGTGCGGTCATTGAAGGCGCAGGTAAAGAAAGAAGAAGAAACTCACCATCTTCTTTGAAAATTACTTTTTCATAAATCAGCTGAGATTATGATCATAACTGAAAACTTACCATTTACAGTGTGTTTGGATGGAAGCCCACCTGCATATCACCTGTCTCCTGGTTTTGGAATAGGAGTTGATAATTGGCTGGTTCAATTTGAGGTCAGAAATCTTGAAATTTGCTCACTTTAATGGCGTGATTAATCATTAATGATCCATCAACTTTGTAGGGAGGAGGGTGGTGCAACAATGTGACAAAATGTCTTGCAAGGAGAAAAACGCGTATGGGTTCATCCAAAGCTATGCTCAAGAAGCTTGCATTTTCTGGGATTCTCAGTAACAACCCAAAGCACAATCCTGGTGAAATGGAAATTAATTAGATAATAATTGATTGATATAATCAATGATGAAAAAACTAATCATGAAAATTTACTGCCTCCAATGCTGCCATTATCAGATTTTTACAATTGGAACAAGGTCAAGGTTCGTTACTGTGATGGTTCATCCTTTACTGGAGATGTTGAGGAAGTCGATCCAGTGAGTTTTGTAATCTCCTTTTATCTCTGAATGGTATTTTCATCATTTGAAAAAATAAGATCTGAAATTTGCATTTTGAATCAAATTAGAACATGTTATAAATTATAATTAGCCTCGTTAAATACATTGTTGGTCTGAGGAAGAATCTGGGTCCAGCAGGATCCACCCAAGTCCGACTCTCTCGTAGGAGCTACTGAACTAGATATTTAACTGTGGTAGTTGTACTAGGAGACCAAGCTTTATTATAGAGGAGCAAGGGTGTTTCTGGCCGTGATTGACGATTTAAAGGCAAATGGGATGAACCAAGCTGCAAATGTAAGTTTTAGAGTTTATGTTTCAACTTTCAACCTGTCCAAATTTAAGAAAACAACAACAACACAGGCAATTATCTCTGGATGTTCTGCTGGAGGATTAACATCAATCATACATTGCGATCACTTTCGTTCTCTTTTGCCTGAAAATACTAATGTGAAATGCATATCAGATGCTGGTTATTTCATCAACGAGTAAGTGAATTTCGATACAAAAATAGATGAAATTTAAAAAATGGGATAGAAAAATATTTTGTTATAACGTTTTATAACGAAATTTCAATACTCTGCCTGCATATACAGGAAAGATGTTTCTGGAATGCAACGCATGCAAAGTTTCTACAAGGATCTTCTTCATACACATGTATAGCATTAATTTAGTTCTGCAATCAAATTAAAATTAAATATATTGCCATCATCATGTATATTAAGTCACATAGAAATCAAAATATATTAAATCAAATTATCATTTTTCTTGATTTTATTTCAGCAATCTACAAAGAATTTGCCATCATCATGTACATCGAAAATGAGTCCAGAATTGGTATGGGCATGTAAAGAAAATAACTGTTGTCTGTTGTTCTGATATTTATTATATTACTTACTGATTATATAGAGAACAAACACAGTGTTTCTTCCCAGAAAATATGGTTCAAGAAATCAAGACACCACTTTTTATATTGAATGCTGCCTATGATTCATGGCAGGTCTTAAAGTTTATCTACGCAAAAATTCCATATTTTTAAGTTTCAGATTTAAATCTTACCTTACCCTTGAATCTTCAGATTAAAAACTCACTTGCACCTGGTGTAGCAGATCCAAATGGAACTTGGCATGAATGCAAGACTGATATAAGGCTATGTTCTTCAAGTCAAATCAGAACCATACAAGGCAAAACTATAGATTTCCATTGCAAAAGAAAACCTTTTCTCTCCTTTTGAATTATTGTTTTTTTTTTGCATGCAGGTTTCAGATTGGACTTTCTAATTGCTCTGAGTAAAATTGGCCGTGCAGCATCAGGAGGCTTGTTTATAAACTCATGCTATGCACATTGCCAATCTGAAACACAGGAGACGTGGTTTGCAGAAGATTCACCAGTCCTTGGACAAACTGTAAGTTCTGCAACAATAAAAAACACATTATCAAACTGTATTTTTTTACCTTACTTTCAACAACTCTGTTCCAAAATCCATGTGCAGACAATAGCAGAAGCAGTTGGAGAATGGTACTTTGGTAGAAATCAATTCCAAACAATTGATTGTCCTTACCCTTGCGATTCAACATGCCACAATCGTGTCTTTGAAGACAATTATTGATGCAGTGAATATAGACTGCAGAAAATATTTGATCTGGGCAATTCATGAATAGTTTAAGTGCACAATAGCATCCAATATTTTTTCATCAGGCATTACTTTTAATCCTGTATACAAATGATTCATATTTTCATACATAATAGAACTATGGGAAAAACTTACAAAATTAACCAGACAATATTAGTGAGTATATTAGTGGTTAATTAAATTCGAATATTAGATTACTTTGATGTATTTCTGATAGTAGACAGTAGAGAATGGGCATGACCGCATGAAAAAAAATCAACCTCTACTTTATCAAACTAAGGGATGGATTTAATTCAATCCTCACTCACATATCACGTTTGCATCATAAAAAAATATAGCATAATATATTTTAAAATTCACAAACACCAACTATGATTACAACTCATATCTCCAAACAAAGAAATTTTGATGATGTTAATAAACAAGCAGTAATTTACTATTACATGGATCCAAAAGTGAATTAGGTGATAGAACTATAGAAACACCATGATAATCTGAGTGCTTGAGAAAAAGAATGACTCCAGTAGATCAGTAAGAATTGCAACGCATCATCACTTGAAAACAGGTAGATAATTATTTGGCTGTTCTACATTAGCGTAATCTTTTGACTATCACAAAACTCTGAGTATTGGCAGAAGCAAGGCCCTTTTCTGACCTGTATTGGTAAAAGCAAGCTACATTTCATGATACATGGTTTAAATGTATTCATTTAATATCAAAGTGTTTGGCCAAATCATGTGTGAAAATGCCAAAGAGGTTGGAGAAATGGGGATAGAAATATTTACCCATTAACTAATAGAATTGATAGATGGGTTTGAATTCCACAAAAAATTTAGATCTGTCTGAAATAATTGACTAGCAGTTCATTATATTAGGTAATAGGTATTCATTATGTTGACTAGCAGTTCATTTAAATTTATAGTTTCAAATATATTCTTTAGTGATTTACACTATCACACATCCCAACATTTTGTATCACAGTATCACACAAAAAGGTCTTTACCACTACATCTGTACACTATATTAGTTGAGGACCAGGAGAGTAAATATATTACAGAAAGATACAAACCTTACGGAAAGTAAAAGAAACCCGCCTTTGACCTCTTCTGATTACATGATCACCCACTATGTCAACCTATACAAGTCAAGATAAAGTAGGAAGACTATCGGCTAGTTAATGCATACAGTTACATTACATTTACTTTTTTTATAAACTAAAAGCCACTAACAAAAGAGAAAATAGACGATATCTTAAATATTTTCAAGAACAATGATCAAATCGTAGAATCAAGTATGTTCCTTAACTACTGTACCTTATGATGAGGGATGTAGTGGTGCCAAGCATATCGTCCCTCTCCAGACATCAAAAGTATAGATCGTGGAGGAAGAAATATAGCTTTCCCTTCAAAATTTGAGCAATGGCCCAAGTTATTTCCATTAAAATCAGTAGCAGGATATTCTGGAAGCTTCTTTTTTTGCGTGTATTTTCGAAATTCCATAACACATGAACTGGCTAATGAAAGGCTAAAAATATTTTCATCAAATGCTGAATGAGTATCTACGTGAGGAGATATGCCAACTCCAGGTGGGTACTCATTAACCTATACATTGTTCATTAGGTCAAATCTGATTCAAGCTATTTAAAAATGGTTAAATAAATATACACAATATGACGAAAATTAGGATGGAATGAATATGGCATTGGACATGATTCATGAATAAATAGAAACCCATAATTTGCAAGGCATGTGTTCTTTCCCAAAAATTGAATAAATCAGAAGAAATGTAAAATCCTAATTTAATGATTATAATGTGGTCCATATTATAAATCAGAAAAATGTACTAGTTGTTATTGGCCATATTCAACTACTGTCAAACTATAGTAATAAAAAGGAAATCTTCTAGTTTTTTTTAGGACCGGGTAAATATTCATGAAATTCATAGGAGATTTAGAATGCAGCAGTGAAGATGTAGATAATTTTTTCATATGAATAATTTGACAGAAAAAAAAGAATAAATGAACACCATTGATTGCATTAGAGAGAAATTCTCACTGTCAATTGATCAATATTATTTTCAGCAACTTCGGCATTAAGGAACAACGAAATCCTCTCAAGTATTTGAGAAACAAATGATGGAAGAACACCCATAAATTTCTCTGAATCGACATTTCTTGTCTAAACAAATAAACGAATCAAGTTAGAAATCGAACATCTATTATACAATCTAACAAGAAAGATCTAGTGTAAAACTGTGATAGCAAATTATCAATTCAAAACATCTCAATCATGTAAAGATAGAAAAAAATATTATCGTTAAAATATAGCCAGAAATCCAGAATAGGCATTAAAAACAGATTAAAAAAAGTCAGACATCTCAGTAAATTGCAAACGTATAAGCAATCCTATATTTAAATAGACATTATTCACTAACAAAATCCTATGTTGTTTGGTTTTTATAAGGTGGTGCATTATTGATAACATAAACCGATACTAAGTTGGATTAATGAATTAACTTATAACAAGTTAAGTACACTTTGGTGTTAGAGTGTGGCATAAATCTATATTTAAGAACGGGTAAGAGACATCAAGCCATTAAATAATAAATGCGAAAATATCTGTACGTAAACCTTAAACTTGTTTATAACATGTAAATATGTTATACTTGCCTCATAAGAAAATTCATATCCATAATGCTGGACTCTCCTTTTAGCAAGATTCTTCCAGGGCTTGGCATCTACTTCTGCAAGAAGATCCTAATATGATGGTGGTGATAGATATAAATTAGGAATTCAACACAAACGTAAACCCAAAATCAAGTAGTGAATATTTACCTGCTCTTCTTCTCTGGAAATAAAATCTCGGATGAAATAAATTCCAGGGATTTCCAATCCAGATGCCTCCAAACATACCGACATCACATCCTTAACCTACACCATGGAACCAAATTCTTATTTGAAGTACTCTAGTTAATTGATTAACTAAACTTTATGATTGAATCATTAGTGTTCAAACAATATCTAAAATACCTATACATATTCCTTGATAAGATATAAATAGTAACAATAATAACTAATAAATAATTCTCACCCTAAGAGGCTTGTCGACAACAAGCGAATATCGAATGTGAAGAATCCTGCCACCAAGTTCCTTACAGGACCTCCCACTCCACTTCCCCATCGCCTCGCGTGCCGAACTCTCATCCGCGTAGCATACAATGACGCGCGCGTCGGATTCATCCGCAGGGTGGACTCCGACGACTTCTCCGAAATTTGAAAAGGCATTGGCGATGTCGGAGTGAGAGAATCCCAGCTGTGGGCCGCAGTTGGCAACGTAGAGATTGGAAGACGTTAGGGTTTGATCAGATCGATCAGTCCGAGAGAGAATCGGGCGTGCGAATTTCATGGGTTTAGACATTTTGAAGAAAGACAAGTTTGTTTGAAGTGATTGTCTAATTTCATGTTGGTTTGTAAAAGGGAATTTTAGAGAGCGCTTAAAAAAAACTACTTTGAAATATTCAAAATAAGATATTTTGTCCGTTCATAAATACAGTTATCTCACTAAACTAATCCTATTGTAGTAAAAAATAACTTATTTTAAAATAATCTATACAATAACATACTAAAATAGGAAACAATTCATGTGAGATTGTGAGTTATTATACAAAATATTCTGTATGAGAATATCCAGATTTCAATGTTTTAAATAAACGTATGAGAATATGATGTAGATATCATTAAGCATTTCAACTACCTAAAAATGATGGCAATTTTCAACGAACAGACGAAGAAAAGGTTTCATAACTTTGAAAACATAATTAATAGTAAGAACATGAACAGATCTCATCAAGCATTCGAACCACCTGAATATGAAGGCAATTTTCAATGAACAGAAGAAGAAAAGGCTCCATAACTTTGAAAACATAATAGTAAGAACACGAACAACATCAAACTAACCAAGATAAATCTCATTGAAAATGTTAGATATCTTAAATTGATAGGAAAATAGTGCAAAGATAGCAGAGAAAATAGGGATCGGAAATCTACCAAATACCACAATAAAGAAAGTTTAAAACTTAATAAGTTGAATAAATCATCAACAGAAAAGGGGCGCCAACGTTACATATAGCCAAAGAATGAAATGAACGCCATGATTTTATAGATGGTTGGTAAAACAGCCTCAATTGGGATTTCCACACAACACACCCATACACACGGTTCATTCAAACAATCTCTTCTATAACCCCCGAACAGCATCTCAAATTAAGTTATTCTTCCATAATCATTACTTGAAGGGTATTGTGGTAAGATGGTAGGATAGGGATGCCCACCTTGTTGTCCTAAAAATAAGATATAAGACAAAAAATGACAGAATCATAACGCTTAGGATAATTTGGAAGCATGACTTAAATTTGGATAAAAGAACCTGACTAATAATGATGATGAGAAATAGAAGGAGAATTAAATTACCCCATGGCGCAACATCACCGAACACATTGTTATTGGGCAAAGCTTGTGGATTTTCTGAATTATAAGTAGGTCTTGTCAGAACTGTGCTTTGAAAATTCCTCCCACTATGCAATTGATTGATGTGATTTGCAGTTGGTTGAAGCATTTGATTTGGAATCCTTTGAGATGTATTATGCATGTGCCGAGGCAAATAAATATGGTGGTTATTATACCCATAATTAATATCTTGAATAAATTCGTTATTCTTAGTATACACTGGAACTTGCTCGTCTGACCTGTTACAAAAAAAAGATACAAATAAGTTGTGTATTATACTCACTTAAACCCTACAACCTGTTATGATGCCACAACAAAAGGGAAGAAAGTGAACAGAAAATTCTTTAAACAAAAAATTCTTTTAAAAATTTCATGCTTTCACGCTTTAAAACCAGCATTCACGCTTTCTCATGTTTCTCATGCCTTTCATTTTCCTTAAATCTGTATCTTGGGCTATAATGCCCTCTCTATTTTTCAGTGATGAAATTTTTAATTCATAAAAAAATTTGTAGAAAAAATTACCAGAACTAAAAAAATATGCAGGGAACAACTTGTTTAAAACCATGAAAATTAAAAACAAATATAGGGGCACATTTAATCATAGTTTTTCATTCAAAATGACAGATGCTTTAAAAAAAAATTGTGTACCTAGATTTTAAAGAAACAAAACTTGAAGTTGGAAGATCCTGAATATTGTCGTTTTTATATCTCCTAGAACCAATGTTTGTAACTTTTGGATCCATCTCAGAAGCCAAGTGAATACTATTCAATCCAGAGACTAGATTGTTGATATGCATACTATCTTCTTCCAAAAGAAGGTCATCGCTGAAACAGAAACATACATCACAGTTATTGACTTGGATATCGTAAAGGTATAAGTTGACAGGTAATATCCAAAAATAAAAACATGAAAAATACTAATTTTAAGTAACTAACCTATAATTAGGATCCCAGTCTCCTGGATAAAGATGTGTAGAACTGCTGCATTCCTGCTGAGCAGATGAACCTGGAATATGTAAAGCTTCGTTGGAAAATCTTAACAGTGGTCGTGCAATCTGCCTACTAGGCAGAGGGACACCTGATGGGTACCCATTCCAACTTGTTTCTTTCCCTAAATTTGACTGACTTGACATACTTGAACCAATAAATCCCTGAGAATTTTGCTCAGAGTGGCTTCCATCTAAATGGCGTACATTCCTATATTGAGATGAATCTTCCAGATATTGAGAAGGTACAGTTCCTGGATGTCCCCAATTTCTTTTATGGTATTGTCCAGTACCAACAGCAGTAGTTTTCCCCAGAGGAGATCCATGAGAAGTACCTTTAGCTGGAGAAGTTGGACCATACTTTCCAGGTGAAAACTGAGAGGGACTGACTCCAAGAGACATTGGTCTAAATGTCCCAGTAGGGCTCATTCCAAATCCAGTGTTGTTGTATGAGTATAGAGGCAAACCTCCCCTTCCATCTGAATTAGCTCCCAGGGATGATCCATGACCACCTATTTGCATTGGAATATTTAGACTAGATGAACCAGAAGCATTGTAATAGTCACGTGCTTTACTGTTATCCCCATAGCTTCCCAATGCAAAATGGTTGTCACCATAACTACCATAACTTCCCCAACTTCCATAGCTAGCAGCATGTGAAAAAGGCGGCATATGCAAATGGGGGCTGTTGTGTTGTATACTCCTGTTCATATAGGATATCTATTAAAAGAAAATGAAACGAAGGTTAAAAAATAGGCCATATTTTTTTTATTAAGTTAAAATTTCATTAGTATGAAGTGGGCCTTGCCCAGTTAAAGCTATAAGGCTGAAATGCAAAGTAAATAGTAATAAAAAAGGACCTGAGGAGAGAGACCAGCAGCTAGCCAATGCCCTTGATCCGGTCCATGGTCCACTCTAATATTAGGTATGATAGGCTGAAATACAAAGAGTTATAGTAACATTATTGGATCTTTCAACTCAGAGCTCTGCAGATTGCAGACAGAAGAAGTCTGCATATGATTAACTTTTCACTAGTTAAATCACCATAACTCCCCTGTTGCACGAGTAAAACACAGTAACACACCAGGTGGTTTAGAAATTATGCATTTTGATTTCTTTTTGTAAAGGTAAAATTTCATTAAAAATGAAAGGGGCCTAACCCAGATTACAATATATTGGGGAATGAGAATAAATCTCATAGTCACTCTCTTATAATAGCTACTTTTATAACATCACATAGCTATAGATTGGTGTCTCAAAAGGTTGATCTTTATCAATTTGTGATTGAGCTTCTTATGGGTGGCAACATTAAAGAATATGCTAACATCCTTGAGAGCTTCCTCATTGAATACTTCTGGAGGTCTTATTGTGCTGTTTAAGTCTTCCATTTTCATACCAGATGTGCCAATAGATGGAGCCCAATGAATGCCCCAGAAACTGGCATTTTTTTACACTACTTCAATGTTGTCTAATCCTAAATTCCCAATGTTCTCTCCCCTGACTAGTGCTGGTGCTGGACTGTTGAGAACACTCTATATAGAAGAAAATCCAGAAATTAAGATTTCAGTGCTGTGAGTAGGAACTTTCTTGTATGCACAGTTGCTCACAATTATAGAACAGATGTTCCATGGTTTCTTCATCATTTCCACAAAAGCAAACAGGTGATTTAAGTATGAATGTCGTATGAATATTATTAAAAAGCTCCATTTGATCCTAAAATCTAAATAATAGCAAGAGAATTTTGTTGGGATACTGGACAAAATTCTCTTGGCATGAGAGTCTGGATTAATGTGTATAAAGTTAATGAATTATTTCTTTGAGATCAAGTCCTTCCACATTACTGAATCAGAGGTTTAATTAACGTGGTCTCTAAACCTCAAATCTCTAGACCAGTAGACCCTTAGGTATGACATTGACTTAGGTAGAGGATTATTTGCTTCCATGACATTGACTTCAGAAAATATATGCATGCTTCTGAACCTTTTTAATGGTTTAACAAGGGAGAATGGTGCCTTGAACTCAAAAAGAAAACTTCCCGGCAATTATCCAATTCACTAATTGGATTCTTCTTCAATATGATGAACAACTTATTGAGCATCTTTCCAAATAGGTTCAATCTGTTTCCAGCACTGTCCACATATTTTCTTCCATATTATGTGGATGCCTAGGATACATAATGGGAATCTGGGCTTGCCCTTCATTTTTCAATGAAATTTTTTAATTGCTTAAAAAAACATAATGGGAAGAGACTTGACTGGAAATCTAAGGATTCTTTGAAAGGAGGCATCTTAAAAAGAAGATCTTGGTGTAGATGGCAGAAATCTAATTACTTGGAAAGTTTAGTAGTTATTAACTTATTATTTACAATTGTAAAGAAAAGTTCTGCATCATCCCACCATCTTCCAGCCCTCGTCAAGGTTTAAAATGCATGTGTCTAGACTCCAATTTGAGGCAAATTTGGGTGCCAAGTCTATGCAACTGATCTAATACTCTTATTTTATTTGTTAACTACTTTAATATGCCAAAAATGTTATTTATTTCAGAATATGCATATTTTCTTTCTAAATTTCAGGTATATCTTAGTGATATTAGAATATTTTATGTCAGAATGTATATTTTTATTTCAAATTATATGTGGCGCACCTAGGCGTTGAGGCATTGGTCTCTGGCGTACCGCGCCTCGGCGTATTTTAAACCTTGCTAGTAAGAGATAGTTGATTATTTTTTTATCCTAACACATTTTTTTTTAATGATCATAGTTGATTACTCGAAACTCAAAAACATTAACTTTAATATTATCCCTACCTAAAGATTAAATATAAAATAGTAAAAAAATATAAAATAATACTATAATAGAAATACAAAAGTAAATCATTTGATTATTTATTATAAATTGATATTTTAATGCATAAAAATAGTCCTCTTCCATGAATAAAAAAATGGTCCAACAAAAAAAACCATGAATATTAAAAAAAAGTAAAAAGTTCTAATGAGCATAATTCATACATATAGAAAAAAAGATAGTAAAACTAATCCATACATAACAATTCAATGAAAATAAAAACACAAGAAGAAGAAAAGGAGATTAAGAGTTTAAGATAATTATTATTAGAAATAAACTTCGGATATACCAGTATAAAATTCAATAAAATATTAGTTATACACTCACTCCTATAAAAAAATATTATAATAATACCCTTAATCTTTTAGGTATGGGTAATTGTAGGTAATGAAGAGAGTGGAGGATCTGAAATGCAGAGGATTCTATCCGGGTCAGATGGATGCGCGAGAGGTATGTCAAAGAAAGGGCACTTGCAAACATCCAGAGACGCAGTGGAGTTGACTCACCGGCATGGTTAGAGATTGTGGACAAGAGGCAGAAGATAGGCAGGGGCATGACCTGGGAGGATTACATATGCACATGGACAGGGAGTGGCACATGCTTCACATTTCGGAACGCGTGGGACACGATCAGGGAGAGGAGACCAAGGGAAGACAGAGCAGCAAGGATACGGGCATCGAGCATCAACACGTATGCTATGACGATGTGAAGGGTCAGCCTTCGGAAGATCACGGCGCAGGCCAAACTGATTGGGTGGGGGAGTGTTGGTTGTGTACGACAGAGTTGAAGAGCTTAGACCGTATACAAGGTTCCAGATGCGCGCGCATATGCGTGGATGCGACCTTGAAGAGAGATGCGCCAGGCGCATCTCCCTTAGCTGGATCCGGGTAAAATCCGACCCGGATCCAAGCCTGTTTTAATTAACTTAAAACAGGGTTTTGTTTTTATTAAAAAAAATTACCAAAATTTTTTTTTTACTTTAAGACCTTATAAATTTTTATGCCAAAAATTTATACATTGGTCCATGAAAAGAGCTATATTATTTTTAATATAAGCTTTTCCCACCCTTAAGACTTCGTATTTGTTTTGGACAAAATGAATCTTTATTTATAGACCAACCTTCTTTGTGTTTTTTGAATTTTATCGATGTGAGACTAAAAAAGTGTAGTTAAATAAATTATTATTATATAGTATTTTTGATGTTATAGATGTATTAAAGAAGGCCCAACCCATTACGTAATTATTTTTTAAAAGCCTCTTGGGTTATTTATTATTTTCTTTTTATAAAAGCCTCTCTTTTATAAGTTTAAAGAAACCCAGGCCATTTAAAGAGCTATATTATTACGAAAATACCCCTACCGGTTTTTAAACCTTGGTGTTACAATGAATTATAAGGTGTTATAATAATTAATAAATATATGTATTATAATAATTTTTCTATCCAATATATTTTTAACTAAAAAATTTAATTGATATAGTTTATATATATAAAAAATATATGAATTTCCTTTAGTTTTATATATATTTACGAAAATGCCACTGACGTATATGCGCGCTTATGCATGCATATGCTCAGATGCTCCAGGTGGTGGCGCATCGCGCAGAGGCGCATCCGGAACCTTGACCATATGTACTTCGGATGCAGTTATTCCAGAGATGTATGGAAGCAGATCCGTAGTTATATAGGGGACTTCTTGACATCGACAGATGTAGGGATCGAATCATATATAGACTGGGCAGACACGAGAACACAACGATCACCTGCATGGGGCATGTGTTGGACTATACTTGAGTCAACCACATGGGCAATTTGGAGTGAGCGTAACCGGAGGAAGCATGAAAGCAGTTCTTTATTGGCATCAGAGCTGGTGGCACGGCGTATAGATGTGGATGTGCGTATTGTTTATGATAGATTCAAGCTTTTTCACGCGGCCAGGCGACCGAGCGATGCCTGGGATCGCATACTGCATATGCGACCGCCTGGTCGCATATGCGGCCCAATATGCGACATTTTTTTTTATTTTTTTTTCAATATACCCCCTGTATTTTCTATATTTTAAATAAATCTCTGATATTATAAGTCATAATAAAAATCATAATTGAAATAATATAGTGATTAATGATACTTAAACTCTTAAAATCTCAAAAACTTTAAGAAATATTCAAAGTACAAGTGTAATTCAAACACTTAGTTTCAAGTTCTAAGTTCTAACTAAGTTCTAAATATTCAAGTTCTAAGTTCTAATTCAAACATTTAGTAAGGTCCTTAACTTGTAAAAAAATAATATAATTCATTTAATTATTTCAATTTTAATATTTTGTACTTGGGAAAATGGATCGGGTTTAGCCGGATCCGACCCGGATCCGGCTAAGCCCCATAATATGCGACCCCCCAAATATGCGATGGGGGGTTACCGCCTGGTCGCATATGCACTCGCATATGCGCGCATATGCGACAAATCAAAAACCTTGGATAGATTTAGATTTAAATCTAAAAACTCAACTATGGAGGACATGTATGGGATAAAGGGGTACCCAAAATAACCCCCTAACGGATGTAACTTAGTAGTGGGTCTGGATCCCAAATTGAGTATGGTGAGATACCTGAGGAGAGGCCGAGGAGTCTGGTCGGGGTTCATTCCTTAGGAACGGAATTTTTTTAGGGTGGACGGGTGGCAGTGGCTACCCTACGTTAGTCCCACGTCTAACTAGTCGACTTAGTTGATTGTTGACGATTTCGACCCTTGCCTTCTTTCGGGGAAGAGAGGAAGGAGGATGTTTTCAACGGTCGTGCGGGAGTGTCGGGCCCTCGGAGCGAAAGCATATCCCAATCTTTTTGAAGGGTTTCTGAGACTGAGATGAGAGGGAGGGGTGTGTGGAAACCTGAGGCTAGACAGATGAGTTTTTTTAGGGAGTGTGTGAGTTGTCTTTGTTTTTATTATGATTTGTGTTACTTGTAGCCTTCCGACGTGCCTCTATATGGGCCAGGTTCAGTGGGGCTCACTGCCACGTCATGTACCATTTTGGGGGGTATATATTTATCACGTATTTTATTAAAAAAAAGGATAATTGTAAGTAAGGTAATCGATTACCTTTACCTAAAATGTAATGGGGGGAAGGTAATAGCTTGCCTTTACTTGTGTAACAGCTATAGGGTAATTAACCGAAATTTTTTACCCATACCCAGTCCTACCCATAAACACGGGCTTTAATATAGTGACTTATCTTTCGGAAGATCAAATAAGTGCAATTAGCCCCATATTGTCCATGTAGAAATAGATTTTAAAAAAAATATACTCCACTGTTACAATAATAAATTGTTAACGAAATAGATGTGATGATATTGCAATTAATATATCATTCACAGAAGTCCTTGAGTTAATATGGAGACCATCTTTGAAAAAAAAATTACTTACATTATTATAAGGTACAGGAGAAGGACAATAAGGTTGTGTAAATGGTTCTCCAGTAACAAAGGGATGTCCAGATGCCTGCCAGAAAGAAGAAAAAGGAATGAACAGTCACCCAACAAAAATCAAAGAATTTTTTTTTGATGAAGAAATTTGTTATGTATGAAGTATCAAGTATGAACTACGAAGTCTAACTTGCAAAGGTGTCCATCGTTTTTTCGGATCAAACTCAATAAGACCCCTCACAAAGTCAAGCAATGCCATGCGCATTAACCTCTCTGTTACATGATCACATTAAATTATAAAAATTATCTGCTAAGTGCCAAGCAGCAAAAAGTATTTCAAAAGCACATAACATGAACCTTTGGACTTCTCTTCTTCAGACAAATTTCGCCTATAAGGATACCCTGCCACGATATCCTCAAGTTTTACATGACTGAAATACCATTTCCCGATGATAGGTTTTATTTTTTCTCGCTAATTCACGGTTAACAAGAAAAATGAAAAAGTAATTAATTAATGAGGAATGCATATAATCAACGGGAAATAGAAAACTTACAGATTCATATTCTTCCTCAGTTAATAAACAATAAGCAGAATTATCTCCGTGCGAATATTGGTTGTCACCTAAATGATGGATGCTTCCCACATGCTTAAAAAATGAGGCTGTCTTTTTTGCATCCCTCAGAACAATATCAGGAGGTTGAAACCTGCAAAAAAATTAAGAAATCATTACACAACTTAGAACAACTGGAAGGATGTAAAAGGTCGAGAAAAGACATTTGATTGCTGATTTCCAGCACACACTAAAGGGGGTTAGCAGTTAGCTTAAGTCGTCTTATACTCTTATGATACTAAAAAGGGCAAGAAGTCATGACTCATGGGTTCTGATGTTCTACACCCAATGGGTAATTAAGTACCTTACGTCCTTACCCATACCTTTTCAGGTGGCCATGCAATGGCCCTGACCGCATGGCCGCATAGGGCGCCTAGGCGTCGCGTGAAAATATCGTCGGAAGTGGTCGGATCCCGCCTAACCCGCTCCAGCGCATGAAGGCAAACGCCTACATGCGCTGGAGCGCATGGTCGCATGAAAAAGCTTGACCTTACCCACTTCTAACTTTGTTCTTCTTTTAATAATGTTTTACACCCAATGGGAAAGATAAAAAACCTTGATGAGATTACTTTGCTCTTCTTTTAGGCCTCCTGACCTTTGTGTAGCAGTCTTTTACATGCGGCACAAGTGCCCAACGTCTTTAGGTGATCTGCCTTTGGGGTGCTGAGCGGGTTAGGCGGATCCAATTATAAAAATGAGGGTTAGAGTTTTAAAACCCTATTCCCTCATTTTTCTCTCATTTCTCCCTCATTTCCAGCCACCTATTTTTTTCTTCCCCCTTTTTTTCAGGCAGCCCTATGGCTTATAAGACTTCATAAGTACTTTTTTATTTTGCTTAAGACTTCTATTTAATTTTGTTTAAGACTTATATTTCATTCTAATGATTCTATATATATTCTATTATTATTTTTGAAAATACAAGTATTTATAGTAATATTATAAAAATACAGGGGAAATTATGCAAAATTTCCACTCTGTTTCATGCCACCAGCTTCATCACATGAACGCCTGGCCGCATATAAAAGCTTCTGTAGTGCTTCATTTTTCTGAAATGACTCCATACCTCTGCTGCATTGTCCCCTGCCTTTAGTGTGTAGCTGCTTCATTGGGTTCTTATTACCTTGCCGGAAGTAGGAATTCCGTCCATTTTTCTAGACCTTAGAAACTTGTGTCCTCGAGATGCTGCCTCCGCTCTTGATTCTGACGGTTCGCTAGGGTCCAATTGGGTGGGGAGAGGTGAAAAAAAATGGATGCAGCACCTCGCCGTCTTTAACTACTTAATGTGGTCTTTCCCATTTTTTCCGGAAAAACCCTTCCCTCAAAATCCAACTCCTCGGTGTTGCTGGACAACTGAAGTGAAAGTGTTCAGCCTGAAACTTGATGGGCTCCGGGAAGAGGGACCTCGCCAGAAAAGGCAGATGCTAAGCTCAGAAGAAGTCTCTTTTTGTAACTCTCTGGCATGACATAGTGACCTATTTCGGTATTTCTAAACAAATAGTTAAAAACCTGCAGTCCTAGATTTAACGTGTAGCCTTCAAAACTCAAAAGTCAGACTGTCAAAATATACCTAACTAAACATTGTCACAATTAAGTTTAAAAGCAAAAATTAGTTCCAAAACCATTTATTATTAATCTATCACCAAATCATAGATAAGCCTAAGAAAGCATTAATGTTTGAAAGACGTACCCAAGAACGTCGATCATTCTTCTAAGAAGATCATATTCTGAAGCACCAGCAAACAATGGTAATCCTAAAAACAACTCCACAACAATGCATCCAAATGACCACATATCAATTGCTGTGTTATATCTGAAAGATGTGTTAAAGTTACTCGAGTTTATCTATATATTGATCCAAATTTATTTCAATGAATGACATGTGTTTGTTACAATTTAATAATTTATAAATATGTTTCAAGGATACGGATAACCAAGAAGAGCCTCTGGAGACCTGTAGAAGCGACTCTGATAATAGAAACAAGATGAGATGCAAGTAAAGATAGATTTGACATGCAAATCAAATAGAAAATAGAAATGAATCAGACAATATATAACTAAAAATGAATAATGTGTGGCTTAAATAACCTGAATATATGAGTACACTGTGCGACCTTCTTTACAAGCTGATCCAAAGTCAATAACTTTTATTCCTGTTGGCTTTATACTGTTGAAACCAAACAGTCTTAAGCTTTCAAATAGATGATGAAATCCATATAAATGATAATACAATAAAGAATAATCTAACCCCGCCCAAATAAGGATGTTTTCGGGCTTCAAATCACAATGTATGATGCCAGCATCTTTCATGACGACCAATGCACACAAGATCTACAAAGCGCAATATGAGAAAAGTAGGAATAAGAATATTACAATAAAAAAATATAAATAAAAACTAAAAAGTACCTGCTTTGAAAATAACTGGACAACATTCAAAGGAAGACCTTTCAAATTCTTTAGTTTGAGCACTTCATAGCTAAAAAATTCACAAAAAGTAGAATAGAAAATCAACAAAAAATTATCGAGCAAGCGGAGACTTACGATGAAGAAAATCGATGGAAAAACTCACAGATTTGACCCAAGCATTTCAAATGAAATACATAAATGTTTTCGATAGACAAAATATTCATGCATCCGTACTATATGGTGCTTGTTATCACAGTCAAAATTTCCATTAAGCTGCAAAATGACCATGAAAATCAGAAAATAAAAAGAAATGTCCAGATCCATAAAAAACTTATTTAAAAAAATTAAGATTGAATATTATTTACTCACCATTCCCAGGATATTGACCTCATGAATTGCCTGGTGGTAGTATGCAGGTTGATTTTTTATCACTTTTACAGCCACATGTGTATTTGTCTCTGGAACCCAGCACTTTGCAACCTGTCCAAATGTACCCTGGCCAAGCATTTCTTTAACTATGTACCTATAACATGGAGTGATAATGTATCGTATATTCTAGAATGAAAGAATTATCTAAAACAGTGAGAAATTTATCATGACTTTGTCTTGAAGGAGTCTTATTTGAAATAACTGAAAATATTTAGATTATGAAATGAAAATTTGATGAACTGATGTTTAACACATTAGCACCACCACAACTATATTTTTTATTTGTAAGAAGGAGAAAATAATAATAAAGTCTAGAATCCTAGGTAAATCCCCAATCCTTCCAAGTTAGACGAATTTTCTAGGTGCACCCTCCATTTAGTAGGAGGACAACAACTATACATTACTGATTACTGTTAATTCATTAATTCTAATTTTAAAAAAATGACCAGAAAACAGCTAGGGACTAGGGACCTTTAAAAGAGATTGGAGAGTCTGACTTTGTAGTCTCTCACACGTAAAGAACCTTCACATCTTTGTAAATATTACTATACTGACTGAGTAACTGTTAAAATATTTCAAATTTCAATACAAATTTATAAGAACTGAACAATTCCCTTGCTGTTTTCGGATAATTTGAGTCAGTTTAAAAACCTGTGATGTAAATTTAATACATAAGAACTCTGCTACCCGTAGAGGGAACAGCCTGCTCAACAGAAGTGCTTGCCTGTTAAGGGAGCGACCTTTTATGTTATATATTGTAATATTGGGCAAGGTCCGCTTCATTTCTAATGAAATTTTATCTTCATAAAAAAAATGAAATGAAAAATAAAATACTGAAACCAAATTCAAAGAAACCAATTATTCAAATCAACCATGCATACACATTGTTGTCTTCTGTGATTTTAAATCATTGAAGTCGTACAAAAATCACAAAGTTCAAGGAACATACCTCTGTTGAGTTTTCGTATTGATCAATACAAAATTGTAACTCAAGATCAGATCAGAGTTTGTATTGTCAAACCCATCATTTGACACTCCAATATATGGAGATGTAATATACTTTTTGGGGTTTAATTCTTCAGAATGCTTGAAATTTGGATTACATCGTTTGTATGTTTCTACTATGCCTATCGTCAGTTTTGAAATTAACTGCATGTTAAAACATATTGCAAAGAAACAACTATCAATAATCAATGTAAAAAAAGAAAAAAGAAATGATCAGTGAAGAGCAGATATTATTAGTGAAATTCCGAGTGGTTATGCAGGGGAAGTTCTCGACATCATTCTCATAAATCATTCATAAGATATATAAACAATTGGAGAAGAAGGGTATAACAAATAATAGAATAACAACGTCTGTTATACCCACATAATTCTAAACTACTGAATTAATACAAATCATTGCATGATGGGGGACATTTAACATAATTTGAGTTGTATGCACGATTAGCACGCTATAACCCCATAGAGCATTTACTACAATGTTTATGAATGAAGAATAAAAAATGAACATTGAAATTACATTTCCAGAAGCATCCATGGACTACAAAAAAGAACAATAGACGATGAAAAATGTCCATATAATAAAACTATAAAAGGAGAAGGCATCTTCTATTTGATATATATTGTTGCTTCCACAGAGAACAGTGAGAAATAGTTAAAATCCCAAACATTAAAACAAAATCCATTTCCTCACATAAACAGCAAAGGAAAGACAGAGAAAAAACAAAATTGACTAAACTAGTTTAGGCGAACTAACCTTCAACCCAACAGGTTTGCCGGAACATCGTTCTCCATAAGAAGGCTTATAATCCTTCTCATACTTCTCGAAGGCAAGACCCCTCACCCTAAATGTTGACAAAAATCCACCATCAAAATTTTCCCCACCAACTAAAGAAACCTCCGATTCATCATCCTTCGAATACCCATCTGCCTCCATATCATCTAGCTGTAATCACTCTCAAATAATCACCAAACCAAACCCAAAATCGCCAGCCGATTCCAGTCCCATATCAGGAACCATCAGAACCCATCCGATCGAACCACCTCCTGAGGTGCCCACAATGACGGAATCTCCGATCGAAGCACACGAGATATCCGGACTACCACAGGCTTAAATAAGAAAGAAACGGAGTATAGTATAATTAGGGCTACGAATGGAATTAGGGTTTGTACGATTTGGGGAGATCTGAGTGGCAATAATTGAGATGTTTCGAAAGGGAAGAAAAACGACGAAAAACAGGATTTCGTCTGCCTACTACTGCTCGCTCTTCGCTTCCTTTTTCTCTGTTTATCTGTTTCTCCCCTCCACGCCACCTCCACCATCTCCCTCCCCTTTCTCTCTCCCCCTATAAAAATAGATCAGAGAGAAAAAGATGAGTATATTAATAAAATATTAAATTTCTTCAGGGGTCTGTTCATAAATATCAAACGTAGTATCTTGTACAAGTGTAGAACCGCGAATCGGACTGGAAACGTAGATATTTATATTATAAGGGTTGTGATATAAATATTACACAAAATATCCATTTCTCCCGCTCTCTTGTCTCTCTCTACCTCATTCACGACTTCACGACCACTGAAATCTCACACTCACCGCCGCCGGACACCAACCCTAACTCTAGCCGAAGCCTCTCAAATGATCAATGGGGGAGTTTTTCCATTCTCCACTTCCAGTGCTCCTCTCCGAAGAAGATATCATTTTTGTCCACATGCGTCCTCGAAGCAGCAGTTTGAGTACAGTAGAGCTTCTCCTTCCATCCGATGGCCTAACCTCAGATTCGAAGACTTCGCTCCTACAATTACACCCTCCTCCAAAGTACAATTTTCAGAACCTGTGGAAATTTTGAATAAAGATGTCGATTTTGTTGGAATTGGAGTCGAAGGAGATGATGAGAAGGGAGTGGAAATGGTAGATAAGTCGGGGATGGAAGCGACGGAGAAGAGGAGTGGGAAGACCAGGGCGAAGAAGATGACGAAATTAGCTCTGAAGCGAGCGAAGGACTGGAGACAACGAGTTGGGTTTCTGTCGGAGAAAATTTTGAAATTGGACTCTAGGGAGTTTGTTGCGGATGTTATTGACGAGAAAGAGGTTCAGATGACAGCCACGGATTACTGTTTTGTCGTAAAGCAAGTTGGAAAGGTTAGTTGGCAGAGGGCGTTGGAGGTTTACGAGTGGTTGAATCTCAGGCGATGGTACTCCCCCAATGCACGGATGGTTGCCACAGTTATTTCGGTTTTGGGTCGTGCAAGACAGGATTTTCTTGCTGAGGAGATTTTTTCTCGTGCAACTGATGTAGACGGTGAAGTTGAATCAGATAATGCAGCAAATTCGGTTCATGTTTATAATGCAATGATGGGAGTTTATGCACGGAGTGGCCAATTTGGGAAGGTGAGAGAGTTGCTTAAGGTTATGAAAGATAGAGACTGCGAGCCCGATCTTGTTAGTTTTAATACATTTATCAATGCAAGATCTAAGTCGGGAAATTTTGCAAAAGAGTCTGCTTTAGAGCTTCTTGGAGAAGTCCGGAAAGCTGGACTTCGGCCCGATACAATTACATATAACACGTTGATCAGTGCATGTTCGCGTGAATCAAATCTAGAGGAGGCCATGATGGTTTATGAGGATATGGTATCATCAATTTGCCAGCCAGATCTTTGGACTTATAATGCAATGGTTTCAGTTTATGGAAGATATGGGAAGACGAAGGAGGCAGAACAGTTATTTAAGGAGTTGGGTAGAATGGGATTCTCTGCTGATGCCGTCACATATAATTCATTAGTTTTTGCATTTGCTAAAGAGGGTAATGTGAAGGAAGTTGAAAGAGTTTGCGATGAGATGATTGGAGCTGGGTTTAGAAAGGATGAGATTACTTATAACACCATTATTCACATGTATGGGAAGCAAGGAAGGCATGAATTGGCCCTCAAGTCATACGAAGATATGAAATTGGTCGGATGCAAGCCAGATTCCGTGACATATACTGTGTTGATAGATTCGTTGGGGAAAGCTGATCGAGTTTATGAGGCTTCTAACCTTATGTCTGAAATGCTGAACATGGGGGTTCGGCCTACTTTGAAGACATTCAGTGCTCTAATCTGTGGGTATGCTAAGGTTGGAATGAGATTAGAAGCGGAAAAGACCTTTGATCATATGGTAAAGTCAGGCATCCAACCTGATGGTCAAGCATATTCCATTGTTTTGGATGTTATAGTAAAGTCTGGTGATACAAGGAAGGCAATAGTATTCTACAATGAAATGATTCGAAATGGATTCAATCCTGATGAAGGTCTCTACCAGGTTATGATTAGAGTCTTTGCAAAGGATGCAAAGGATGAGGATGTTGAAAATTTAGTTAATGACATGACAAAGTTATGCGTGATGAGCCCCAAAATAATTTCTTCTATTCTTGTAAAGGCTGAATGTTTTGATCTTGGGACCAAGATGTTTAAAAAAGCTATTTTGTTGGGAGACGAAATAGATCATGAGAATTTGTCATCCATTTTGGGTGCATATAATTCTTCAGGAATGCATGAAAAAGCTTCTGCTTTGCTTGATTTTTTAAATGATCATGCTCCCAACTCCGATGAATTGATCACTGAAGCTGTAATTACCATGTTATGCGAGAAAGGGCAAGTGGAATCTGCAATTAATGAATACAATAATAAACTTTCAAAAGTGGGATTTCATTCATTTGGTGAAAGTTGCAATATACATCAAACTCTCATCACATGCTGTGAGGAAACAGGATACCTTTCTGAAGCTTGCAAATTGTATTCTGATATGAAATTTTATGGTTTAAATCCTTGCCAGAACATCTACAGACGTATAATTATGATCTACTGCAAAATTGGATTCCCAGAAACAGCTCATTGTCTTTTGGATGAGGCTGAAAAAAAAGGATTTTCATTCGATGATCTTTCTCCTCATGTTGCTTTGATTGAAGCCTATGGAAAGTTGAAGTTATTACAAAGAGCAGAAAGTGTACTTGGGAAACTAAGATTACAAAACATTGTTGAAAGGAAACTTTGGAATGCTTTGATATATGCATATGCTGAGAGTGGGTGTTACGAGCAAGCAAGAGCAGCTTTCAATACAATGTTGAAGGATGGTTCTTATCCTTCCGTTGATTCTGTTAATGGCCTTTTGCAGGCTCTAATTACTGATGGAAGATTAAGTGAGATGTATGTGGTTGTTGAAGAGTTACAAGATATGGACTTTAAGATAAGCAAAAGCAGTATTCTTTTGATGCTTGATGCATTTGCAAGAGCTGGCAATATATTTGAGGTGAAAAAGATTTATAATGGAATGAAGGAATCTGGTTACTTGCCCAGTATGCACCTTTTCAGAAGTATGATAAGTTTGTTTTCACGTGGGAAACGTGTCAGAGATGTTGAATCTATGGTCATAGAAATGGAACATGGTGGATTTAAGCCTGACCTTGCCATCTTTAACTCTCTGCTTAAGATGTATACTGGAATTGAGGATTTCAGAAAGGCTGCTGATACTTACAGAAGAATTCAGCTAGCTGGGTTTCAAGCAGATGAGGAAACTTATAATTCCCTTATATTAATGTATAGTAGAGATCACAGACCAGAAGAAGGTTTATCTCTGTTAATTGAAATGAAAGAGAAAAATGTGGAGCCCAAATTGGATACTTACAAAAGTTTGCTTGCGGCATGTGGGAGAGCGTTATTACTTAAAGAAGCTGAAAATATTTTCCAAACTATTCAATTAAAAGGTGGGAGATTCGACCGGTCTATTTACCATACTATGCTGAAAATATATCGGGATTCAGGAAACCATTCCAGAGCTGAATCTGTGCTTTTCCAGATGAAAGATTCTGGTTTGCAACCAACAATTGCTACAATGCACATTCTCATGGATTCATATGGTACTGCTGGGAAGCCTGAGGAGGCAGAGAATGTGCTCAATAATCTCATAGAATCTGGCTTGAATCTCAGCACATTGCCATATTGCTCTGTAATAGATGGGTATCTGAAAAATGGTGACAATAACATGGCCATTAAGAAACTATTAGATATGAAAAATGATGGCACAGAACCAGACCATAGGATTTGGACATGCTTTATAAGAGGTGCAAGATTATGCTATCAAACAAATGAAGCTATGCTTCTTTTAAATTCTTTATCAGATTCTGGATTTGACCTTCCAATGAGGTAGATTTAATTTCTTGATGTAATTTCAAACATACTATTTTGAGTTTTTGATCATAGCAAATCTTATATTTCACAAAACCTCATTTTATTTTTTCACTTCTGTTCTGCAGACTTCTTACTCAAAAAACTGATTTTTCTCTTGTTAAAGAGCTGGACAATACTCTTGATAAAATAGGATCTGAAGATAATGGATCATTTAACTTTGTAAATGCCTTGGAGGATCTTTTGTGGGCATTTGAATGTCGTGCTACCGCATCTTGGGTTTTCCAACTGGCAATCAAAAAGGGAATTTATCGTCATGATGTGTATCGGTATTTACTTTCATAAATTCTTATTTCATACCAGAAAAAAACAAATTAGTTTAGAACTTTAGATCAAATAACACAAGGAGATTAGCTCAACTGGTTTAATAGACTTTGAAAGTTAATGAAGTTCAGTGTTCAAGAATCAAGACCCAATATATGTGTGTTACCCACTTTTTTTTAAAGCAAATGTGTTACCCATTTTGAAATTGCCTAATGTATGTGGTTTCTAGTATATCGTCCAGTGGTTATATCCTACCAAACGTATCGGGTTCCCTTTTTTCAAAAATGAGAGAATATTATACAATATGGCTGATGAGAGAGAGTATTGGTTCCCTTGTATAAAATTGCCTAATGTCTCGACTTTTTCCTTAGATAAAATATATTCCAAAATACTCCATTAGTACTGATATTAATTCTCAATATGATTGCATTATGAATTTCATTGATCTGAGAAATTGTATTGCTGTTTTTACATAAAATCCAATACAGCATAATTCTACATAGTACATACTACATACCCTTATAACTTTTGACACACACTATTTCCGTGTTATTTTGCTAGTTACTACGTAGATCTCTACTTGTTAATATATGAAATTAATTTGAAGAAATATTTTTGAATTTATTTTAACTATTTGCTACACAACTAACCACGTATATAAAATAAATGATAAATCTGCATATACTTAACTATTTAAGTTAAGAGAAAAAATAATGCATTGTGTACAACCTTCCCTCATATATATAAGCTATCAGGAGATTCGGGATTGTAAAATTGATTATTCTGGCTTATTTTAATCATTTGTCTCACTTAAATCTTGTGATGGTGCAGAGTGATAGACAAGAACTGGGGAGCTGATTTTAGGAAGCTGTCCGCTGGTGCTGCACTTGTTGGTCTTACATTGTGGCTTGACCACATGCAAGTAAGTTCTCTCCAACCAGTGACTGAACTAATGAAGGGATTCATTGTACTTTGGACTTTGATCCCTTTATTAATTTGCTTAGCCAATGAGAAAATATAGCATTGTAGCTTGTTATCATTTCTTCTCGAGGTCTTTTCATAATATTCCTTTTTTATGCAGGATGCTTCTTTACAAGGATTCCCTGAATCACCAAAGTCAGTTGTTTTAATCACTGGTACTGCTGAATATCATATGGTTTCTTTAGAGAAAACATTGAAGGCGTACCTTTGGGAGATGGGATCACCATTTCTTCCTTGCAAAACTCGCACAGGCATCCTTGTAGCAAAAGCCCACTCCCTTCGAATGTGGCTGAAGGACTCTTCTTTTTGTATGGATCTAGAGTTACGAGATGCTCCTTCATTACCTGAATTTAATTCTGTGCAACTTAATGAAGGTTATTTCATGAGAGCTGGTCTTGTTCCTGCTTTTAAGGATATACATGAACGTTTGGGAGAAGTGAGACCCAAGAAATTTGCAAGGTTGGCTTTATTGTCTGATGAAAGAAGAGAGAAAATCATCACTGCTGATATAGAAAGCTCAAAGGAAAAAATAGAAAAGATGAAAAAGAAAAGAGATGTTCCCCGAGCCAGGAAAGCAACAAGACTTCGGACAGGAAAAATCATGAGAAAACAACACAAAGCACAAGAAGAGGCATCAAAATAATGTGGTGTTCAAAATTCCTGGGAAATACTGTAGATTGAATGAAGCTTGAGATGCTTGTATATCCAGTAGCACAAAAATATGAAGAGTAGGTGGTGTGACATGGATTGATTATTCTCACTTCTCGGGGAACTGGTTGTTGATCTGGTATCACAGATCAGGTGAATGTAGGAATATCATACCATGTCACTAATGATTGACGAACGTTTATTGTCTGATTTGGTTGTGTTTTTCTGTTGCAGAGAAAAATCCAGGCATTCATTTATTTGTAAATATGTCAAATCTCCAATCAAGTACATCTTCTTCTGTATGATAAAATTGGAGATCTTTTGTCTGGCATTTCTATTCCAACAGATAATATTTGACAATTCTATAACTCGAAATTCTGCTGGGTTCGGGTAGCATGTAGGTATCGCATAGCTTGTCTGTGAACACCTTCTTGAAAGGTTTTAAGTATTCTAGTTCTTTAAGATCATATCCTATTGTTATTATTGATACAGTTATATATAGAAATCATTTATTCCATAATGAGAAATTCATTTTTTACATCAAAAGTCAATTGATATCTTTTATCACAGAGAAAATCAAACTGTCTTCATTTTTGTTATTTTTCTGATAGTTTTTTCCTGATTTCTTCAATGATATTGCACTTCTGAACTGACAGAATATCTGATTCGTTTATCTTTTGTACAACAGATCGCCACTTGAGGAACCTCGAGCTGCTTCCCTTGACAGATAAATTCTCACAATCATTTGACCCCTTTTTCTGAACATGTACAGATTTGCTTTTGTCACTCAGGGGATCACTCTGGCTGTTGGAAGATGGCAACCTTGAAACAACATTGCCTTCCAGTAAGTGCTCTCTTACTCCAACACTTCCATCATATGAGGAATTGCTGTTCTGGACACTGGTATCCAACTCCTCGGCTGTCTGCACACCATCTACACAACATCACAACTCAATTTTAGCTAACTATTCATAAACATTTGGAATTTTTTGCTCAGAAATATACAAATAAAAATATTGGACCCACGATTGTGATCTTTGCTTGAATGAAAACCTGATGATTTCTCCATGAACTGTGATAGACTAGTAGTGGTGGGCTGGTGGCTTGGTTATTATTGTTTTGGCTTAGAGGTAGGTATATATAAAATCATTTAACATACACACAAATAGATTATGGATAGAAATTATAGAATAATCCGGGTCTCATAGGATCTTACAAAATCCAATATTATAACATCCATATTTCATTTTGAAGGTATTTACTTATTTTGTTATTAATATTTATTATGAACGGATCGGATGCGGATCTTCTGCACCGGATCCGTATGAGGAAATCCAAGCTTTTTGACGCGGCCAGGCGACCAGGCGATGCCTGGGACCGCATACCGCATATGCGACCGTCGCATATGCGGTCAAATATGCGACCAGCGGTATTACCTTGTAATCGCAAAATACAGTACTACCGATTCAAAATACAGTACTACCTAGAAAGTAGAAACACGATTTCTACCTAGGGCGATTTCGATTTCTACCTAGCACGATTCCGATTCAGTAGCAGGCCAGGCGACCAGCGGTTCAGACTTCAGGTTTCCGATTTCCGTTCAGACTTCAAGGTTTACTTCAAGGTTTCCGATTTCCGTTTTCACGATTTACTGATTTAGGGTTTTTAGTGTTTTTTTATTTAAATAGGTCTTTTTAATAAGGTCCTTAAGTTTTAATAAAATAATACAATTCATTTAAAGTTTTTAAATTTCAATAGGGTTAATGGATCGGGTTTATCCGGATCCGACCCGGATCCGGCTAAACCCAATAATATGCGACCCCCCAAATATGCGATGGGGGGTTACCGCCTGGTCGCATATGCGCGCATATGCGACCAATCAAAAAGCTTGAGGAAATCGATAATTAATGTGTTAGTGTGGTAAACTTACCATGCGCCATGGAGAGATTTGCCGGTGATATGTCATAATTGCTAACCATGATCATGACATGCTAAAAAAAGGTGAAAGGAGTAATCAAGTGTTTGGGGTTGCCTTTTTGGGATGGTTTGGAGCAATAGCTGATCTAGGATTCATCGAAGTTAACCTGATTTTACTTTTTCACTCACCTTATTATCACACCTGGATTTTTTCCAAATTATATAGTCTTTTTTTCTAGAAGGAGCTTAAGAGTTGAGTCCCCTTCACCTTCTTAAGCCTTAACTAAATCCACTAGGGCTTGGGGGTATTGAGTCAATTGGTCGATTTGACTTCATTTTATCACTCAACCAAACATTGGATCACAACCAATCTTATCGGTTAACATGTTGGGGATCGACTCATCAATACTCCTTCCACACACTTATAGAAGCCAAGGGGAGAATTTCACTCCCTTGTTTATTATTATTAAAGAAAACTACTTTGAAGTTGAAAGACAAACTGCTATGTAGTTTGAGCACAATAGCTGGTTTTATATAATTAATAACTTATTCGCATATACCTATAACTTGAGATCCAGATAGCATAATCTTGTCATACAGAACAAGCTGATTTCAACACATGAAACTCGGAATTTGAGCTTCTAGTATGTTCTAGACTATAAAAAAGTAAATGACAAGAGAGGTAGGTGGTAAAGAACCCCTCTTGATAGAGTGAAGTTCACTTGCCCTTCACTTATTAGCATATGCTTGCAACTCTTGAACGACATCCTTTAGCATGATCTTCTTTGACGTTTTAGCTTTCTAGTCAAAGATAGAAGTAGTTTCACCATAACCTAACTGTTTTTAATCATAAATAAGATTTTCTTTGGCAGCAAGACTGTGTGTGCTTTGATTCCTACATTGCTTCTTGCTCTTGCAATATATCTTCATTACCTTGGGATTTAGGAACATAAACCATGGCGCTGGCACTGCCAAAAGACATGCTAAATGCAATCCGAATTACCGCTATCACTACTCATCAACTAAACTCTCTTTGATTCATAGACATTGAAGCCATTTCCAGCATCTTCCTTGCCTTTCTATCTGGAGTACAACCATTGATTTCCATTTCTTTATATATTCCAGCAACCTGAGTTGAAAATCCTCAAATTGAAGTTGAAAAATGAAATAACAGCAGAAATCTTATTAAAATAACCAAAATTTTAACTGACCCAGTCGAATTTTCTTGCTCGAATAAATGCTTTCATGAGAGTAGTGTAGGTTACTACATCAGGGCTAATTCCCTAAAAGAAAAAGAAAATTGGTTAAAACAAGTTCATATTATCATCAAGTCATGAAGAAAGAAAACTCATTTAGAAATAACTTACACTTTCTTTGATATGTTCAAAAATGGATAAAGCTTCCAAATATCTTCCAACAACTCCAAATGCATTGATGAGTAAATTCAGCATTATAAGATTCGGCTCTATACCTTCACCTTCCATCAATCTAAGGACATTCACCGTTTGTTCGCACATTCCCTAATCCGAACAAAATTTATCTGTCAATCTAATTGACATTTTTAATTTCAGAGAGAGCATCAACTGACAAAACCTAAGTTTTGCCTATCTATCATCCTCTTTGACATGGTATCAAAAGGATCATTAAAACCTACATGAGTTTAATGATAATTAAAATTTTCACATGATATCAAAGCAACAATTATAGCAAACCTACTTATTGGAATTTTAATGATCGACGACTCATCTTTCACATTGATCAATAAGCTATGATACCATGCGAAAGATGGTCTCCGATGGTTGGGTGAAATCTCAATTCTCAACAGCATTGCTACAACTTACCTGTTGGGCGTAAGCATTGGCAAGAGCACAAAAGAAGTTGGACGAAGGTTGAACACCTTGAGCTTTAAGAGCCGAAACACAATCACCAGCATTCTGAAACATGCCATATTGGCCATATATATCAACCAAAATCGCATAAACAATCCGAATTCCTTGTACCCCTCTTTGTCGCATATCTTCAAACACCTTCCTGATCTCATCCCACCTGCCTTGATTACCCAACCGGCTAATTATCGAACTAAACACCTTAGGATCAGGGTACAAGCCTTCATCCTGCATTCTACTCAAGAATTCAATTGCTCTATCGAGATCTCCGGAGTTACAATGCCATCGAATCATCGCATTCCATGTTGTTATGTCCGGCTTTATTCCATCAATACTCCGCATTTCATCAAACACCTTGACTGCGTTATTCATCTGCTTGTTCTTCCCAAACGTATCGATTATTCCGTTGTAAATTCTTCTGTCGGGAGGAATACCTAATGTCTTCATCTCCCTCACAATATCTAACGCCTTCTTCCACATACCGTTGTCTCTGTAGATTCCGATGATCTTGCTGTAGACGAAGGCATCTATTCCGATCCCGGACTTCTTCATCTGTCGGAGTACACTCCAGCTCTCCTCCAACCGCCCAGATTTCGCGTGATAGTCGAGTAGAAGAACGTACGTCTCTCGGTTTCTATCGATTCCATCTGCACACATTTCGTCTAAAACCCTAGTCGCCAACTCCAACTGACCTTTCCCTAAGAAACCTCGTAACAATGAATTGTAAACCCTAGTTCTCGGCTGAAGACCGAATGATTTCATCTCGTTAAAAATAGCGTCGGCTTCCAGAGTTCTTCCTCTTTTTCCCAATGCGTTGATGAGCGAGGCGTAAGAAGTCAGATCGAGGAGTAAACCCGAGGCTTCCATCTGGGAAAGGAGCTTCATGGAAGTGTCAAGATCGCCACTTTCCGAATGCGACCGGATGAGTCTGTTGAAATCTACCCACGAGAGTTCAAGTCTTTCGAACTGCGATGGTTCCGGCGACACCAACAGAGCGTTACCCTTAACGATGCTGTTTACGGCGGAACGGAACGGATAAGAAAGACGGCGACTGGATTTGGAGGAGATGGATATAGTTGGAATAGTTCCCATCATTATCATCATCGTCGTCGTCGATAACAACACACGATATTTTACAGATATGCCCTATTATAGGGTTCAGGTTACAAACACGAAGCGATTAAAATTACACAGCCCCAAATAAACGATTAGAGAGTCTAACCGCCGGCAATTGAAAAACGCGAGCTAATGTCGGCGATGTGAGAGCTCCAAGTATGAACCAGTTCAAACTTAACAGAGCATAGGCGTCGGAACCAGGTTTGTTCTTTACGACGGAGAAGAACTGAACAACACTGGTTAACGACATACCTACTACTATAAACAAAGCCATCACTAACGGCATGCATGGATCTTCCGATCCCCAGATAATAGCTCCGACCAATACAGACATACCTGTACTGAACATACTCTGCACGATCGCACGGGACCAGATTCCGTCGAGTGTCCCGTCTTTCTTATTCGTCGTCGTCATCGTCTCAATCTGTCTCCGCTGCTGCAGTAGACGAAGGTTCTCAGATTTCAGAGCATGCACCTCGGTTTCCATCTTACGGATTCTGGACAGAGAATTCTCGTAGTCATCTTCAACTTCGGTAATAACCATTTCTGAATCCCGTACGTCGTCAATTGCTACCTGCAACTCATCTCGGAGCTTCTTGTTCTCACAGAGAAGATTATCATGCCGGAGCTGCATGTCGTGTAATCTCATCTCCATCTGCATCATCAAACATCCAACCAAACCCATAAAACAAATAACTCGATCTAAAGATTAAAACCTATTTGATCTGAATATCTGATCGAGTACCATCGATTGTGTTTGGATTGCATTGAAAATTCGGAACGGTAGTTTGAAAAACATGGAGATTATGTCTGTTTGGAAATGTATCAAGGATGTCACCATCTCCATCCATAACCATATTGCCAGACCCAATATCCTCTGACCGTGGGAAACTCCAGATTTTGCTATGGTGAATGGCTTCGTGATTAACACCAATTCTAGACGCGGCCGAGAAGACTGGTTATGGCACAGCACCATTTTCTCATAAAGAAAAGGCGGTGTGGTCGATGTTGAAGACAATAAAAACGTGAGATTTTAGAGATAAACTCAACGGTTACATTTTTAAAGTAGACAAATGAGAGTAACATAATATATCATCGATCTACCGTAGCGGACATTAATAACCGATAGATAAAGAATAAACATTGAATGTGGGAAATTAGTAGGGGTGCGAACGGGGCGACTGTTCTGGTACCATCCCATTCTCACCAAGGCAGATACCAAGGTAGGGCTGCCCCGCCCACGACCCGTCCCATTCTCACCCCTAGAAATTAGGTTAAAATAAAATTAATATAATTTTATTGGAGATTGCAAACTGTACAAGTGTACATTGTTGGAATTACAATTTCACTCACGATTTAAACAACATATCAAACGGAGTATAAGATTATAAGAAAATAGACAACCACTTACTCAAGTGGGTACAGAGTGGTAGATTTTAAATTTGAATAGTCTGGTGATTGGATCTTTCTTCCTTGGTAGAGTGTTGAACGATGGAACTTTAAAGAATTGGGGATTAACAAAGATGATCGATCAAGCTCCAAGTAGAACAACAACAATTAGCAAGATTATCCCAAATATCACCAGGAGCAAGCATGTCTGTAATTAATTGTGAAATCATCATTACTCAAGTACCGTGCAAGTAATTAATAAAGATAAAACAGAAACATATGAAATACATACCAGAGATGAGTTTGATTTTTGGGTTTTAGATGCGTTTATCAAATGGGTATTTCCTTGTGAAGTTGCTGCATGAGAGCTTTCAATGTTCGTTTGAATGTCATCTGAAAGGAAAAGGATAGGGGAAAAGATAGCAAGATTACAATGTTGTTTGCATTATTAGGAAACAAAATTCAAAATAATTGTAACGATGATGGATATTAAGTCAATTAACAAGTATGAAGTTATAGGTCATTGAAAAGTTTTACCAATAGTTATTCCCTGATGATCAACCAACCCTGCGAGATCTTTAAAAATTTGATTCACTTCACCAATTTGGTTCTGAATTTCCTGTATCCCCTGCTCTCGTTCTTCAATGATGGCCTCATTGTGAATTATTTCATTGTCAAGTTCCAATACTTGCTGTCTGTATAAGCAATCAATCATTACAAGAAAGCATTCAGATATTCAGTGTGCCAGAATTATAACGTCTGATTAACAAATTGAACAATTAAAATTGTTTAAAATAACAATTGAACAACTAATTTGGAAATAAAAATGGCAAGATTAAACTCGCCGTTTAGATCCCACAAGAAGAGCTCGTTGTTCTCCCATTTTATGACTTGCATCTGAACTTCCATCCAAGTCATATGTGTCGTGGCTGGCATTATAACAATAAAAAAACAAAATGAATGAATGAACTTTGCTGGAATAATCAGAAAAGCAAACAGAACAACATGTTCAAGGAATGAACTTCTCCAGTGAAAAACTAAACCAGAAAAGCAAACATTGCTGGAGTAAAATCAAACAGAAGAAGAAATTGTGAAAGCATTCAGGGAAATAGAATAAACTTATCCAGTGAAAAACTAAACCAGAAAAGCAAACATTGCTGGAGTAATAAAATCAAAAAGAAGAAGAAATTGTCAAAGCATTCAGGGAAATAAATTGCTTATAAACACAAAGACAAAGAACATTGTTTTTAAGAACAAGTTCATGAAAAGTGGCTGAAAAAGAAGAAAACTTTATAGAATAGTAAATAGAAAAATGAAAAAAGAAATTGATAATGGTACCTTGGTGATAAAGCTGCTTGGGGAACAAAAGGATCATATACAGTTTCACGCTCTGCAGAAATTCTTTGAGCCTTCTGAAATTCTTTCAAAACAGATTGGAAATCTTTTGCCAATTTTGCATCGGCAATCTTTTTATTAGCCTGCAAAAAATCAGTATTTAGACATTAAAGCATGACAAAGGTTTGTAAAATACAAACAATTTTCAAGCTAAAAAAATGACTAAGGATAATAGCTGTTCATAAAATACTGACATACTATCAAATCATTTCAATTACATTACATCTCAAATATAAATTTTAAATAGGATAAATATTTACATGATAAGAATATAAAACTTCATGTTATCAAAAAAAGAATTGAGAAGTTTACAAAATATTGCTGTGATTATTATTTTAAAAAATGGAAACTTCATGGATGATTAAATGGAAGAGGGGATTGTATTTCGAAAAAAAGAAAATTAATGGAAAAATGATGTCAATCAAACTCCAACGTTATATTGCAATAGTGAAGGGCATTCTTCAATAAATATGTGTTAAGACAAAATACTTACACTAACTTCATTGTGATGGTCTATTTCATTCGTCTCTTTGAGTTTGTCTGAAGTATCTCTTACCAGCTGTCCAATATATAGTCGCTTTTTATGCCTACCAAACAATAACGGAACATTATGATCAACATATATATTAAAAGAATTATTTCAGGAATTTAGGTTATTTATCTTTATTCTTTTTTAACAGATAAACAAATATTGCAACAAGAAGCGTAAATACAAGTTCATCGGGGTTTTAACAAAAAAAGCCAACATGTTTTTCATGTCTTCAGTTATAACATAGTGGCAAAGCTGTAAGTTTATTGTCATTTCCTCATTTTGCCTGTCAGACCGGTTCAAGTTTTTTCTCTTGAAACAGTGAAAACACAGACTCTTATCAAGTCTTTTTCCCAAAAGAACTCTTTCCCAAGACGCCGGTAGAATCTTCTTTATAAGTTTACTACTCATGAGTCATGAGACGTCCTTTTAAACTTGAGGATGAGTGCTAGTAGACTAGTAGTGTTACTATATTAGAATTAGTAAGAATATATGTGTGGGAGCAATAATTGATTTGTACTAAATTAGTGATTGATTTGTAATCATTCATTAAAAAGGAATTTATCAAAGAGGTAACCACTGATCCAGTAATTCCTATGTAATTCATATATTCAGAAATTAAATATTTTTGTAAGGAAGCTTTAAAACCAGATATTGCTTTGTGGAGTGCCGTGGTTTGCCACACTCATCCAAAACAAAAGAAAAAATATTGATTTTGAAAGTCTGAACTGAAGTCTCATTTAGCAAAACATCTAAGCTAAAGGAGGGAAATTTTGGTAGATTTTCTTTCTCATAAAATTGTAAATTAAATGGAAAATTAATGAGCTATCTCATGCTAATAAACTACAACTAATTGAATGGGGTTATTTGAAAATTTGATCTACTCTTGCATATCTCCTATAAGGACAGTATCAATGATTTAGAATATCATTTATAGGTTTCTGTCATGCTATGACATAAATCCAACCTTATGACACAGAAAAAAATTGCAAGATCATTTTTAAGGAGGATGGTGGATTGGTCTAACTGTGTAAGAGATATAAGGGAAACCTGCCTTGCAGCTGTGATTAAAAGAATGTGAAGAGTTAGCACTTCAAAGTTCAAATAACTCTCTATGAACAAGATGGGCAAATGGAAGATATATCAAATAAAAGGGATTAGGGATGGGATCTGAATATCTGATCAAAATCCAGAAAACTAATACGGACTCTTGATCTTCATTTCAAGTAAGTTCATACCCAGTCATGCCGTCGTAGAGCACTACTACATGAAGGCACGAAACAACAGAATAAAAATTATGGGAAAAATTTTGTCCTTCTAAAAACAAAATACTAACACAAAACTATAAAAGAACCAATTGGTAAAATTGGACGAATTTAAAAAAAAACGAAAACGAATTCTCACAATTTCTCCCGGAGCTCCGGAGAATCCTTGGGGGTTCCGAGTGTATTGACAAGCCTAAGAAAAGTCGACACTTCTGTATTGATCCGGAAAATACCCGAAGCAACCGCCTGGGTAGGATCCTTCTTCCCGTTAATCGCGTTCCTAGTAGACCTCCCTGCCTCTAGATCCTCAAAACTCATCTCTACTCCCTCCCCAAATTATCAATTTACGTCCGACCGATCGATACCGCAATCGCCAGTCAGTAGTCGAAGAGACGGAAAACTCGAGGTTTTTTTCGGTGTGTTTGGGGAAAGAAGGGGGAAAATTCGCTGTACAACTTTTATTTTCTTTTCCATTATTCCATCAAATAAAATATATATATATAGTAATCACACAAATCTTTGTACCTTTTTCAAAATCGATTTTTTAAAAATCACACAAATCATATTTGTTTATATGAGAAAGATTCACAAAAGAAACTATTTGAAAACCACATCTGAACCGTTTGCTGGCTCTGATACCATGAAAACAGATTCAGTTATTTGGGTTTTGATTGATTTAATTACAAATAACAACTCATGCTAACATTACACCTGTGATCAGTCTGTCTGTCTGTCAAAAAATTTGTGAATAGTACCTACAGTCTACCCATGTGTTCATGTGTCCCCATATAATTTGTATTCAAAGAAAAGACGAGCTTATTTGAGTCAGATCTGTTCATTTATAAAAATATCAAACGATTCGAAAATATTGTAAAATAACTCAATCCCTGTATTATTTTTTCGTATCTAGTTACTGCATAACTACACTACATGGTTAATAAAAGAGAGTCAATGAGTTTCTTGTTTATTTTTTTTGTTTTTATTTTTATTTTTATTATCTATGTAACTTAGGCATAGATACGATTGCACCATTATCTATTAAAAGAAGAAGAAAACCTTTGAAACACTACATCGAGTTTTGATTCATTGCACCATTAAGATTAAAATGAACGGTTGTGATTCAATATGATATTAAAAAAACATTTTCGGAAGACGACCGTGTTGACTATTTTATGATTGTTTGGTCTTAATTAAAAGTGCAATGTGATTTCTCTAGTTGTTTGACTGATTTCTTAAATATATTAAAACGGTAATCTTACTACCCGGTGATCAAATCCGAATACCGGAATTACCCACCTACCTTAGAATAGGATCGTGTGGCTGTGCTTACTACGCTAAGAAAAATATCTATCACCATTCCTTTCCTCAAACATCCACTTGTTTTGGAGAACACCGACAATGATACTGTCGAGAATTGCAAGTTTGGGAACATTTCATAAGCCTTTTCTAAGAACGATATCGACTCGGACGAGGTTCCACGAGTTTTCCGCAGTTTTGAGATGTAGCGCTAGCGGAGTAAATTCATGGAACGATGGAAGAGGAAGAACAGATTCGATGAAGGAGATCTCTCTTCCTCAAGCTGTCACTACCGACCATCAACGGATTAGCTTGCCTGAGGAAATTCCGGCGAAAAAGAGGGAGACGGTTTGGGAAGAACAGATAGAGAAGGTACTTAATTAATAGAAATTGAATGAAAATCACTTGATTATCGAGTTTGATCTTACTGGGGTTTGGTTGCAGTCTATATATATGTTCAGGTTTTTCACATTCTTGGGAGTTTCTGGTTCGTTGATCGGATCGATGTTATGTTTTTTCAAAGTGAGTTATTAATAACATATCCGAACAATTCTGCGAAAATATTGATTGGTATGATGAATGGACTGATGAATTTTCGATTTTCAGGGGTGTATTTTAGTAGCAACTTGCTTCATAAAATATTTTGCGACTAAGGGGAAAGTAATATCGACGCTTATTCATGCGATAGGTTTGTGAAAAATCAATTACTCGTCAAGAAAATCGGAAATCTGATCTTTTATTGGTTATATTGTAATGAAAATTTTCTAACCCTAACCCTAGCTAGCTAGATTCAATTTTGAACTCTCAGAAACTTTAATAACAATTATAAATGATCAGTTAAGCTAATCTCTCTTTCTGTGATTGTCTATGCTTGCAGATGTGTATTTGTTAGGAACAGTGATGCTTGTTTTTGGAATGGGGTTGTATGAGCTTTTCATTAGTAATCTTGATATCAGTATGTTATCCAATTCAAGATCAATTGTCCCTGGTTTCTTCCTTCTTCAGGTAATGGTCGGATCGATTGATTCATTTGCTCAATTATAAATTACGGATCGATGATGAATGGATGGATCGTGGATCGATGAATGCAGGAACGACCGAAATGGCTTGAAATAAAAACGGTGTACGAGTTACAGACAAAGGTTGGGCATGTGATAGTAATGGCACTACTGGTGGGGATATTTGAGAAGAGTAACAACATGGTCGTTCTTAGCACGCCTGTCGATCTTCTTTGCTTTGCCGCTTCCATTCTGTTCTCTTCATGTGGTCTCTTCCTCCTTTCCAAGCTCAAACACTAAATTAGTCTTTAATCTTATGTTTACCGTTCGTTAATATTTCGTTACATATGTAATACTAAACATGTTTATATATTCCTAATTACATATTGATAACACGTCCTGATCGCACTATGCGCGGACTGGTTTGGTCCGCTTGCTCTTGGGTCGTCTATGTGGGGTAATTCGCAGGTTGACGGGTGTCCTGTTCCTATGGGTTGTCGGTTATCAAAGGCCTCAAGCTTGCTCTCTGGCCGAGCTTGCAGGTAGAAGACCTTGGGCTTCCTGGTGTCGTCGAGCTTCTTCTCCATGTATAGGTTGAATGTTGGTCTTGGATCCAACATTTAGGACATCATCATCACACATATATATATATAGTTACCCAAAAATATCCACCCTTGGTAAATCCTAGATTTTACTATTAATGTTTTTGAAAGACAATTTATGTAACACAACACGATTAATTTTTTCATTAATGCTGATACATGTCTGATTACGTCAGTCACTTTCAGAAACGTCTTTCAACAAAGACTAAGGTTATGTTCGCTTTATGTCAAATCTTCGAAAGTCTCCCACGATTGCGAAACAAAGGTTATCGTCAAATCGCCGAGTCTAACCCGTTGATCGCCGATTGGGGCTACCAAATCGCCGATATTAGTGGCAAAATCGCCGAGTTGAGGCCGAGATAATCAGCATTGATAGGCTGTAGATCTCGTCCATTAGAACTCACCGATCTTGTCCCTAAATCGTCGATTCCCCTCCTGAATCGTCGATTTACGACCGTTATTCGTCGTCAGTTTGCATTATAATGGATCATTAATGCGCGCCATTATGACCTGAGCATGAAGCCCGCCGCGGAGTGCGCCCCCAAAGACCCTATAAAAGGAGTCCCAAGAGGTCACTCTAAGGCAGATCATAAGTTCCACACCATTAGAGCAATTTACGGATAAAATCGTCGATTCTCACACCAGAATCGCCTATTCTTCTCCTATAGGATTTAACGTAGAACGCGCGTCGTGAATTTCAGAACCTCCGACATCACCTTGCACCACCGCTCGCCCCTGGTAGCATTTCTCGTGCTTCATCAATTAACATTAACAATCAATTTGTGTATATTTTCACTACGATTTATCTGATGAATATATATATATTTTTGGTATATGAGATCTGTCTTATCTGAACCATCAGTTTCTTTCAGGTCGTTTTTAATTTGGTCCAGGTCATTTTTAATCTAAATTGGACTGGGCTGGGCTTCATGAAGCTAAATGATGTTTATTAAGATAGATAAGAGAAAATAGTTAGTTTCATCAGAGGTTAAGAGGTTCATTCATGGCGGCCATAAACATGATTACCAGCGGTAGTATTTGCAGTAGACCCAAAATCCAGTGGAAAAATCCGAAAAAATCGGCGATCACTACAAACCTATTCGATTGGTTGAAACGTAAAGACGACGAGACGACGAGCTCTTCCAATTACTACCACGACGTTGACGAACTCCCATTCTCCCAATCCTTGCTTTCCAAAACGTTCCTGGCCGACAGAGACCTCAAGTGCTGTTACAAAGCTTCTGTCGACGGATTCAGTGCGAAGGACTTCCACTCCTGTTGCGATTTCAAGGGGCCGTGTGTCATTATCGGCCATACCGCCAAGGAGTTCAAGTTTGGGGCGTTCAGTCCGGAAGGATATCGAAGCACGGATGATTACTACGACACACTTGATGCTTTCTTGTTTTATTGGAAGGATGCACAAAATCCGTCGCCGCCTGTGGTGTTGAAGAAAGTTGGAGGGAGTGGTGCCGCGTTGTTTGATTATGCTAGAGGAGGGCCACAGTTTGGGGCGGATGGACTTCTTATCGGGCCTCCTCTTGCTCCTGTCATGGGGGGATTTGCCGGACCTGATACAAACTCCGGCGTGGGTGATCTCACTCAGGCCAAATCGCGGCTGGGACTGTCGTATGCTCGCCGGAAAGATGGTAAAGATTCGCTGTTTGGCGACGATAGAAAAGCTCAAATTATCGAAATTCAAGTGTTTTGTTGCCCTAAAATTGCCAGCATGTACTAATTCGCAATTGCAAAATATATGTGGGGGGAAACTGAAAAGATGAAAAAATAACCCATTCTTAAACAACATTACAAAACAAACATGATAAATAGAAAATCTAATTATAGTTGAATCGTTAATTGATCGATCCAAAGGATTAGATCTTGTTTGGTGGCGACGAAACGGCCGGGAGTTTCTTCCGACCGTTTAAACGGAAAAGCCGATTTCTCCAAATACTCGGCGAAGGAGGTTGCCAGACCGGTGGCGAGCTTCAGACTTCCAGCTCCGGTATGAACAGAGAATAAATTCGGCAATGACTCTTTTCCGTCGATCTTTTTATCAACACACGCTGTCAGATTCTCCATCCACGCTTCAAAAGCCATACATGCGGCGCCGATGGAAAGTGATCTCAGATTCAGAGACCACTCTCGATCACGTTTGACGTGTAAGCCTGGGTACAATCCGAAAAGGCATCCTAGCGAAAACAGCTGCTGCGCTCTCTGTTTTGAGAAATTCTGGTTAAGGCAGATATCGATAAGGCAATTGCAGAAAGGCCTTCTCGATTCAACAACGGTCTCAGTTAGAATCCCTCGGAATTCTTCCTTTAACACATCATCGTCGTCGTCGTCGTCGTCCGTGGCCAGTGTATTGATCAATCCGACAAGTTTAGGTTTAGCCATTGTCAAGCAGTTGAGAACCTTGACGATCTGATCTGATTTACAAACCGCGATTACAGAGAGTAAACATCCACAAAGCCGATCGTCGGGATTTATCCCTCGCTGAATCAGAACATCGAAAACCTTCACAACATCGTCGATTCTCTTGGCTTTCCCAAAGCATTGGATCAAACAGGTACAGCTCATCACATTCGGTTCAACGTTATTGTCCAGCATTGAATAAAAAACTTCCAATGCTTTATCTCCCATGCCGCTGTTTGTGTAGATATTAACCATCGCAGTGTAACTCCAACTATCTGGAACGCAACGGCCAGACTTTTTCATGTCCTCAAACAAACTCTCGGCTTCCTTCACCATCCTAAGATCGGCGCACATGCTTAGCAATGTGTTGTAGAGGATGAAATCCATCGGCCAATTATTGGATTTCATCTTGTCCCAGAGCTCTATTGCATCTTTACTCCACCTAGCTTTTCCGTAGATTTTGATCAGAGCTGTGAGAGTTTTCTCATTTGGCCTCAATCCTTTCTCAAGCATTTCGTCGAACAGTGTGCGTGCAAGACCGGGTTTTCCGGCTTTGCCCATAGCGTCCAGCAATGTGTTGTATACAACTAGATTGGGCTCTACTCCGGCGGTCTTCATCTCCTGTAATACGTATTGAATGCCCTCGTAATCTCCTGCTTCTCCATACATCTTCCCGAGAACTGAATAAGCCACTGCGTCTGGAATCCACCCATTGGATCTCGCTCGTTCGTAGAGACTCAAAACCTCCTCCACCTTACCTAATTTGGCATACACGTCGAGGATGGCGGAGTAAGTCACTTCGTCTGGCATTAATCCCGTCTTGTACATCCTCTCAAACCAATGAATGGCTCTGTCGAATTTACTGCACCGTTTCGCGCAGGTGATAATCGTGGAATAAGTCACATTATCGAGCTCAATTCCAGAATCGATCATGTCGGTGGCGAGAATTTCCACAGCGTCAAATTGTTTCCCGTACCGGAGATTCTTTATTGCAACATTGTAGAAAATGGTATCCAGTTCAAAGAATTTACCAGATCTGAGCCACAGGAAGAATTGTTGGGCCTTCTGCCACGGACGAAGACTGTTGAGGATGAGGAGAGCAGTCTCCCTGGTTGGTGGCTCTGGGAGGAGCTCGTCGATAACGGCGGAGAATTCATCGGGGCCGACGGAAGCGAGACGACTTGAGATGCGAGGAAGATCGGTGAGATCGGGGTTGTAAGGGAGAGGGGGACGGCGCTGGCGATTGAGAGAGAGGACTTTAGGTCTGGGTCTCGATGGGTTGATCCAAGTAGACTTGGGTTTGTGGGAGAGGACAAGATTGTCTTGGTTTTGTTCGTTTGTATCTGGTTGGGTCTGCTTCAGAAGGTCAAGGGAGAATGGGTGTAGTTGGTCGGAGAGGGAAGGACTAGAATTAGTGTTGGGTGGAGTTGAGTTACAGAGGAAAACAGCTCCGGCGGTGGGTTTGTAGAAAGGTGGAGGGAAGAGAAGAAGCTGGGATCTTGGGAATGGGGTGGATTTGAGTGGAAGATCTAGAAATGTCTGGAATGAAGGAGAAGATGAGAGAACAGAGGAGGAAGACATTGGAGAAAAGGAAGAAGGAGAAGAAGATTGGGTTTTGTGATGGTTTTTGGAGTCTTTTTGGTTGAAGTAGTTTTGATTTCTTACACAATTCGATTAATCAGTCCTTTATATTTACTTATGTAACACTAGTTACTTTATTAAAAAAAACTGATGGAAATTTGCAAAAAATAATCTAAAATATTTTATATTTACGTTATTATTTCTGTATATCTAAGATAAAGAACTAAAAGAAGTGATGACGATTTATAAGGAAGCAATAAAAAATAAATGGATATTCATGAATCATGATCAAACCATATCTCAAGTCTCAACTGATTTAGTCTACAAATATTACATGAAAATTTATGAGTTTATAAAAGTAAGAAATAAAAGTGCACACAGGAATTCCACTGTCCACACAGGAATTCAACTTCAAACTCTTTGTATCTGATAAATAGACTTTTAACATCACAAGTGTCTGAAGACAAGAATGTATCATTTGAAAATAAGGGAAACTAATAGCATTCATTTAACTGTATGCATTCTATATATCAAAGAATTTTTATTACTAGAAATTTCCATCTCCACTAGCTGCTTCAACAGAAGCATCACCTAAATGGCTAAATTAACATCACTCTTAGTGGCCTTTTCTGGATTTGTAAGTTCTACTTACAAGAATGAGGAAAAGAATGTATCATTGAAAATAAGAGAAATCAATAGCATTCAGTCACCTGTATGCATTGTATATAGGCAACAATTTTCATTCTTGGGAATTTCCACTTCCACTGGCTTCAACAGCAGCACCATCTAAATTAGCATCACTCTTAGTGGCCTTTTCTGGACTTGTAAGTTCTACTGCAGAAGGCACCGATATTGGCACTTCATCTTTGTTTAATTCCATAACTGTTTTAAGTTTCTTTCGTTTCTGCAATGTGTTAGTCTGATCTTCAGGCATGCTAGCATCGTTTGAAACAGATCTTGTATCATTTGCTTGCGAAACCCTGACATTAGTTTCTGGCCTTCTACATATCTTTTGAAGAGGAATGATCTCCTACAAGAAAGTTGAACATCAAGAATATAAATGAAAGACTTGATCCTAAAATTTCCACAATATTGATTCTGATATGAAAACAAAGTTCACAGCCATCTCAATGCTTACTTAATTTGACAAAATTAAAGTTTAAGATCATTAATAAAAAAAGTGTCTTGTAGCCTTCTTACTATATTGTAGTTTATGGTCATCATTAACAAGTGTTTTAGTTTGAGGTAAAAGTGCAAAATGAGTACTGTCAATTAAAGATTAAAAAAGAAAGTTGACCCACTGGTCAGTTTCCTCATTTATCACATTTATTATTTCAGGTTTGTTTTTTCATTCCAGGTTAAATATGATAGGATTCAGATTTTCTTGACCTGATGGAAATCAAGATCTCAAGTGATCAGGTGAAGATATTGCAAATTCTCTCTTAGAAGTATTCTTAGTTGAACATTTGAACTGGTTTTTGACACACACACCCACACACGGTACCATGCAAGATTTTCTGTACCTGCACACATGCGACCATGCGCAATCCCCTCTTCGCCTAATGAGGACTCACATATATCTGGGTCTTAGTCGGATCCGACTTAAACACGACCTATTTAAAAAAACAAGTTTAAAAAACCTTACTCAAAATCTAAAAAACATCCAGACCTGCCTCCCACCGTCCAGACTTTGCCAGAGTTTCCGCCAAACGACTGCTCTGCCTTGCCGGACAAGTGAAGACTGATCTGCCTCGCCGGATCTCCAGCACTCCAAGTCTCCAACAGTCCAGTCAATCTCCTCCCCATTTCCAAAATATCAAGCCACATATGCAATATGAAGACCTGACCATCGCCTGGTCGTCTGGCCGTCTAGTAAAGCTTGGTACCATAGTACTGCAAGGTGTGACACGTGTGCCATGGTACTGCACAGTGTTACTATTGCACGATCCGATGCAGATTCTTTTGTACTTTATGATCTTTATCCACTAACACTCTAGGCTCTGCGAACTCTTATTGAGCTGATTAACCGGATTTGGGTTTTACTAAGGTATCCGACACCAAGCCGTTAAATGAACACAATATACATTAATTTCTTTTATTTTCAACTATTAAAAACTAAAAAGGGATCAATTTTCTTACAAAATTAAAATTACATTGACAATCAAATCAACCAGTATAAAATTAAAAGCTACAACCCGTGTTCAGGTCATAGAAACAATAAACAATCAAAATAACATGTAATAATTAAAAGCACACCTGAGATTTGTCATGATCATATTGAACTAAGAATCTGCACCGGCACCCACGAAAATCATGCCTCCGTCTTTGCACATCAATAATATGTGCATCAAAATAAAGAGAATGGTCTTTATCTACCTAACAGACGCAATAGAATAGAAGACATGAGAAACCATGAATTTATAACGGTTATAACCTATTATCACAGACCACTAAAAACATTCAATAAAATAGAAGAAAAAAAGTATAAGATAACAACTGATTAAGCTAATCAACTAGTGGAGCACTCTTTTAATGTTAAATATCTGTCTTCTTATATTCTAACTTACTCTTTCCCACTTGTTATGGTTATGAATTTTCTATGAAGAACACTGTGACCATAGATGTATGCAACTCTTTTGCGACCATTAACCATTCGCAATCACTTTCTTGAACTACAAAAAATTTCCAATATCCTTCAATAAATCAATACCAAGCCCAAAAGTGAGCTAGACAAGGAGTTTAAAATAAATGATTGTTACTTCTTCAATAAAATAGTCCCGACACTGACATACTTTGCAGCATTGTCGGTGCAAATCTGGAGAAGGCAAGGCCGAACCCCGTTAACAAAACATTCTTGTTTTGTGTGATTTCTTTCCTTGAACCTCACCTAAATTCTTTTGTGAGGAAACTTGGAGATCCACCATTCATTGTGGAGAGCTAGCTCTTGTGTTCTACAAGATCCAAGGAGATTATTCTGTTTGAACAATAACAATAACAACAATCAGCAATCTCCTTTCTTACAAATGAGGGTATTTTGGCCTTTTTGGGATATTTGTTGCGATTCTTGTTTCCTCCAATCAATCAAATGACCCTTCAAACGACTGGTATTCTGTTATTTTATGATCCCTTGTTCTTAAAGCCTATGTGCATCTAGGCGAGCGTATGAAAAAACTTATATCAAAACATATAAGTCGATCGACAAACCTGAAAACAAAGGACAGGATCTCCAGGAAGCAGAAGGACGCATTCTGTCTCCTCACATGGAAAAGAGCGCAACCTCAAATTTTGAACTATACTAACCCATTCATCCTCCTCACTTCCATATCCATCATATCTTAAAAGGGCTTCCTGAAATAAGCAAGATATATAATTAAATGAATTTAATAAACAACGATCTAGACTTGAGGAATCATTGATGCAAAATGCATTCACATTCCAAGAACACATCTGACATCTACAATATATGTCATCAATTTATACAAAGATAATAATATATTATCACATCATTATCTCATATATATAGTGTATATCATAGGAAGCATGCTCTATTACTAAATACTAAAACACTTACATAAAAATAATAATACATCAAATATTCAAATAGAGTCCATCATTACCGGATAGTCAGTGTCGGACTTTCTATGGGAAAGAAATTTGACTACATCGTACCTGTGATCGGAAGAGATGGGAAAATAATTTAAATTTTCAAACAAAGAATATAAAATATATATAATTTATAATGCAATAAAAATCTCAAAAGTAGATTCACGAGTTAGATTCAAAATTGCATTAATATAGAATACTAAATAACTACATAGTAAATACCTTAATTTTGTTTATTTAATATTTTAAAATTACAAGCAGACGTATCAACTTGAAAATGATATTTATTAATATGTATTATGTAATATATCATTATGTGGCCTGTAAGATAAAATCTGGTCTGTAGGATAAAGAACTGATGTTCATGGAGATATTTTTTTTATGAAGTTGAAATTTCATTAGAAATGAAGTGGGCCTTGCCCAGTTTTACAATATACATAAATTAAAGTCCCCTTAACAAACAAACACTGCACAAGAGAACCAAACCAGTAAGAGGATGAAATAGAAGTACTATCCAATCTCTAGCCAATGTCAAATAGCATATACTTCAGCCAAGCTTAAGTCAGGAGGCTTAGCCTTAACCTCAAAAAAAAATAAGGCTTGGCCAATGTTCATGGAGAATTTTTGTAAAGCCTCAATTATGTAGCCGACAGTACAAATAGTCAAGGACACATTCTGTCTCCTCACATGGAAAAGAGCACAACCTTGATGATTTTAAATCGGTATACTTTGATGAATCATTGCAAAAAATATTTCCCTAGACATAAAGATAGTGGCGTCTTTTGATTATAACTAATGCTTATTATCAACTTATGTATGTGCATAATTTTGAATGGATAGAACATACAACCAATCTGAATGTTCTATATAAAAATTATCATGTGTTATAACTTCCAAGTCCCCAAGAAAGTACAGGACTGTACACTAAGTAGCCAGATACAAATTGGCAAGTTGTCAATGAAATAAATGAATGGAAATTCATTGAATCCCAGTAAATAAAGTTCCAATTGCTTTTGTATCTGGATATTTCTCCAGAGTCTGGAGTACAAGCAAATTTAAACTCTTGCATTCCAATTGCTTTTGTAAGTTCTCTATTCTTAAAATATAACAAAAAAACACTAAATCCTAGTAAGTAAATTCTACAGTGAAGAAATCCAACACCAAACAATAATAGCTAAACACCAAAATTACTAAATGAAATCCTAGGGGATAGTGAGAGCCAATCGGTAAGGCCTCCAAAGTCCGAAATAGCATGCACAAACTACAGCAGAGAGCCCAAGAGTAACACAAATGTAGAATAAATAGAGCTGGACCTAATGAGAAAACATATGAATAGGACTAAATTGACCAATCCTAATAGAATATAGTCAATATATGAATATACACAGTTACAACTACCAGAGAGAATTCTGGATATAAAACTAGTCAACAGTGAACAACCACCATCTGCCCTCCTTTATACCAGAGCTATCACAAAGAACGTTAACTTAAAATTATCACAAAGTCAGCATTTCAGCATTTGTCTAGACATATCAGATTACCAGGCCATTACCATGTCTAGTTAGAATCGTTAAAGGCTGATCCAGAATAATACAAGATTATTTACAATAGATGGCAGAATGGTAGATAACTAGAGACCATTATAAATTTACTGCATGTCATATCTACACAATTAGTTCTTTCCATACACATGCACATGAAAAAACATGACATAGAAAAGATATACCAAGCACCATCCCTTGCAGATTTGGCTTCAAACTCCATTTTACTGTTGTCTGACATATCTCTTCCTGCATTTTATGGAAATTATTTTTTCAGTTGTATTTTAAATGAAAGACGTACATATAAAAAATTATCACAAAAGTATGATATTATCTATGATGGTTTTAAAAGAATGTTTAGAATCTTGGTAAAGTGCATGTAATTTAAAGTTTAGAAACATGGAATATAGACAAGTTGAGAATCTATTCATTGCTATGTCCTATGTTCACCTAATGATGTTTGACTTGTTTTCAAGAGAATTACAATGGATAAATTATGTTTAGTACTTCAACTACAATAGAATGTTAATAAGATATGGAATAACATAATAGTATTTTCAAGGAATACCTGGACCAGCAGAGAGCGAGTTGGTAGCATTTCGGCATGGAATTGAATTTTCCTTTTTAGTCGGGGAAACATTTATCTTTTGCTGATTTTTTGACATTTTTGCTCTTTGTGAATATCTCCTATTCTGGAACCAATTCCAAACCTACAAATATCAAATTATTAATGCAAAGCTCATAAGACCCCTATACGAATTAATTGTTCTCTGACCTGTTTAAATTGTATAGTAGTCTTTCCAAGTCGTTCTGGAGATGCACTTCAAGGAAAAAGTGAAAAATGTAAAAAAAAAAAACTTAAATTATTTATAACAAAAATAATGAGAATGGATAACTTATATCAGTAACAAATTTAAGTCATTTAATACAAATGATATACAGTAATACGGATACTTTCTTAGTTCATAAAATTTAATACCTGAACTTGTCTGCTAGGGCAATAGTTGCCTCACGAGATGGTATTGCGTTATTCACTTCTTGTAAGTATGCTTCCATATCGGCGACCTACAAAATGAGATAAAAGTGATAAAAATGTTTAATATGAAAAGATAGTATGGGAAAATGTATAAAAATAGATACAATGAGTTTCAAGTCAAGAAATAAATTATGGCATATTTCTCATTGGAATCATTGGTTACTACAAGTTCATATAATATTTCAGAATATAGCATCATAACACCAAATGATAAATAATACATGATAATAGGTCTACAGTAGGCGGAGAAGAGTTCGCTGGAAGGCAGCAGCGATTGTCAGCGGGTAAAAAGTAAAAACTCTTTCCTGTCGGCGCTATTAGGGTAAAATCGTGGTTTTATGTCCCTTTTATTAAAGGGACATTAATGGTTCAATTGGACAATAGGTCAGTTCTCAACCCCGATCTGCCCGATTACCCGATTGAAATAGCGCCAAAAGAAGTGTGCTATGGGATTATAGCGCGCGCAACTCAAACCTTTGATAGTTCGCAAATTTCAAATTGAGTGCATCTCTAGATTGTCTTGGAATGACAACACTTAATTGATATTAAACAAAAGCCAAACCAAGAAATTTGAACTGAACTGTGTATCATTTTGATCACAGTTAAAATGCAAACAGCATTCTAGAAATACAACATAAGTAAATACAATCACAAATTCACACTACATTGGTTGAAAACTATGGAATCTTCAACATGGTTCTCCAAACGTTGATTGGCACAGGTGTTGAATACTGAAATTCACCATGGGATTCTACAAATCAAAATCCTAACGAAAATCATTAAAAATCGCCAATATCATGACTGACATCAAGTGTTTTCAACATCACTCCATAAAAAGTTCAAAACACAAACAAAATGCAAAACATAATGATTCACATCAACATCAGACATCTAAGAACCATAATCAACGCAAAAAGGAAAACACTTGAAACTGCTTCAAAAAAAAAAAAACACTTGAAACACCCGATCAAATTCGAAATTCCTAACCTCGGCCGGGGTGAAACGGAAGACAGATCCTCCAGAGTTCGGCGGTCGCCCCATTGCTCTCTAAAATCTGCAATAATGACGGTGTATTAATTTCGAATTCGAGCAAGAGGTTAAGTTGCGGAAAATGAGACGCGGAGTGGCAATGATCTCCTCAATGTCCGGTTTTCCGTTGGGTTTTTTGTTTCAATACCGTCGGAATGGAATGTGCACCCTAGGGTTTGCCAGTTTCTGGCATTCTGTCACGTACCTGTACAAGGCACAACGGTAGAACTATCAAACGGGTCGATGGACCCGGACAAAACTGTTGAATACCGGGTTAATGGATTGTGTATTATTTTTGTTGAAATGAAGATGACGCTTGTTGGGTTTTTTTATTATCCCCCAATAAAAGCGCTTCAATCCAGATTCCACTGCTTCGAAACTCCAGGAGAAAATCAAAAAACTAGGTAAACCCTAATCCTTTCCTCAAATTGTTTTTTTTCGTTTTGTATTATATTGATTGATATACTATTTTTCTTCTAACAATCAAAAAGACGATTTCTCCTCTTTCTTTTTTTGTTTTGCAAAAATTGATGGTGTTTCCTGACAAAGCATTTTTTTCTGAGATCTGAATTTTTTTTTTTTGATACGGTGATTCGATTTAATAAAACTTAAGCAGTCGACTGCAACCCTCCTGAGTTCATTTCTCTAACAAAGATCAACACATGTGAATTCAAACTTAGATTGCTCCCATCATATACCCTTTGATTTATCTTAAACTTACCTTGAATTGTGTGTGATCACCAAAGTAGCGATGTTGATCGTTCCTAATTATAGTATATCATTTATTCATTATATTTTATAAATTTTGATTGATACTCCATTATCTATTCATAAGACACCCTACGGTTATCAGTTTTTTTTAATCTTTTGCGGACATTATCTCGAGGTCAGACCAGTATCACATCTTCAGGAGATTTGATCTCACGAAATATCTAATTTCGATATCTCACCTGAATCTAGTACTAAATTTTGATTGTTTTTCCATGGTTTAAAGCTGGTATCAAGTGCCCATCTTCTATTCCTACACCTGAGGCCTCGTTTCTCCATAATGAGCAACACTGAGCAGAATGTGAACGTTTATGTATGGGATATGGATGAAACCCTTGTATTGCTAAAGTCTTTATTGGAAGGGAGTTTTGCAAAGGTCTATAACGGCTCAAAGGATTTAAAGAGAGGAATGGAGATTGGGAAGCAATGGGAGAACAGTATTCTTCAACTTTGTGACGATTTATTCCACTATAACCATGTAAGTCTGTGTGAGTTAATTCAGATAATGAGGAGAATAAGCTTATTTATCAATGATTTTTTTACTTCTGCTTAAATGTTTGATCACTTGAAAGTGAAGTGCTAAGTGATTAAATCAATATAAATGAATTATGACCTTTCTATTTTGATGAACAGATTGAAGAATATAATATGCCTTTCCTTGAATATTTGAGAGAGCATGATGACGGACGGGATCTGTCAGATTATGATTTTAGCAAAGATAACTTTGGATTTTCACATGACAATTCTTTTCAAAGAAAGCTTGCATATCGGTTCAGAGATATTTCACAGATATATTCAAAGGTGTGCATTTTAAATAGTCAAATACTCGAGCAATAAAAGATGGTATCTTTATTAATTGTTATTTTTATCAATATTGCTAAATTGATTTAGTATAGATTCAAATATTCAATCCATCAATTTTTTCTATTTTCAAAATATATCATTTGAATTCAGTTATGTCAACATGGTCTGTTTGATTTGTTTTTGTTGAATTCATATGTGTTTTTCCAAAGAAGTTTATGCAAACTCAAATGGAGAGAGGTATGAGACTACAAATACCCCCTATATAAGACTAATGTACACCCTCTATAATTTTCGGTGCTGCTATTTTTGTTCTTTTGAATTTTGATAATAACTAAATTCACATGTTTTTTGTGCTCAAAATAAGAAAATGAGATATAATTACTGGCAAAAAACGGTTTTATCCTAAAAAAAATTATCTTTTCCTATTGAGCTTATTATTTATCCATGGGGAATTTATATCTGCTTTGATTCTATGTATGTTGCAGGGATTGAAAAGTGTACTTGATGAAGAAAAGATTAAATTATGGGAAGATTTATATGATGCCACAGATATCTATACAGATAGATGGCTTTCTTCTGGTTTGTCTTTAAAAATGACTTATCTTTCAGTATTGTGTAATCATTGTTGTAACATAGAATGAAAGAACAATTAAAATTGTTAATGATAATGACGACTCCTAATTAAATAGCATTGGTTAGATCTTGTAACTAATTAAGATTCCTTTTGTTAGAAAGTGCTCCGCCATCAAAGGTACTGGAGATGTAGTGTGTATATCTTGGCATTGAGCCAAATACATTCACGGTTCATACCACATACTGATTTTCCAATAACATCAATAAAAATTATATATATTTCTTTCACCTTAGAAAAGATCAATTAAAAATGTTTTATTATTAATTTGTCTGAGAGTGAAAATAGTAAACAAGAGAAATTTAGAAATGAATTAATTTCTGGCTGTGAAAATGACTTAAATATGCATAATCTAACTGTGTGGAAAGTTTCTAAAGTATAAAAAAACGAGTGATCTTATACTTCTATAGTTATGTATAATGTTCAGCCTTTGCAATAAATTGCAGCTAAGGATTTTCTAAAGCAACTATCATGTAAAGCTAAAGACTTCGGTTCTCAAGATACATTCTCAGATAGTGCCAGTAATTTTAACGATATAAATTGCCAAACCATCAATGTGTTGGTTACCAATGGCTCTTTGATACCCAGTCTGGCAAAATGCTTACTCTTTCGGTTGGATGACCCGATATCTTATGAAAATGGTATTTTTCTTTAATATATATTTCTTTGACATTTACACTTGTCATACTTCATAAAATTCTTCCTAATTTTATGTATGTTCTCGAAAAGCATTTCCTCTTCTCGTAGTTTTGTAAGCAGCCCAGATTCTCTTTTATCAAAGAGTTTATTTAGTTGCTGAATTGCATTCATTTTTTGTTCTTAAGTTTACAGCTCTTGGGAAGTTGGAAAACTTCAATGTTTTTCATGGATCAAGGAAAAGTACGGTGGCCCTTCAGTTCGTTTTTGTGCTATCGGAGATGGAAGTGAAGAATGTGTAGCTGCCGAAAAAATGAGATGGCCTTTTGTTAGCATTGACATAGATCCTAAAGGGACTCATCGTTTTCCTGGTCTCCAAACAAAAACACTTAGATTTTATATGGATGTCATATACGGGGAACAGCCCAAGCATGAAAATGACAAGGACAATAAGTCATAGATTTTCTGTATTTTAAATTATCAATTGTAATTACTGAGATTATTTTATTTCTTTCTCATGTTTGGAATATTTCCTTCCAATGGTGACAGATTTTGTTATTTCATCCATTTATAAGTATTCTAATAGGAATTGCTTACCAAATATGATTCATAACCTTTGGGAGTTTGGGCTTTGTATCCACATACCATCTATTCTATGATCTATGTAAAATTGTAAATATTTCTTCACAATATTTAATAATGGAAGAAGTTGGTTAAAGTGTTTCTGTCTGTATCTCTTTCTGAATATATCCTTTCATATTTGACAGTGAAATGAAAAACATTTCTATTGAACTTATTTCGGACCTGAAGCATTCTTGTAATGAAAAACACAGTGTTTTAAAAAAAATGTGAAGAAAATTATTGTCCATCTTTGATTCTTTATCCATTTTGTAGTCTTCCCAGTTGTGTCATTTTCAATGTGATGGGCAAGAGTTGGAAGACTTTCAGATTGCAGGATGTGGCCTGTGGGTGGGGAAATAGAAATATACATTGAAATATAAAATATTTTTTTACTCTGTGTTCTTAATTTAGTCTTCAATCTACATCCATGAAACCACAATCAATCTACATAGTATCATGGTATGATGGTAACCTTAGGTCCCCAATCCCCATTTTTCCTATTTCATACAGTGAAAGCCTGAAAGAGATCAATTTATTCTGTATAAAATATATTTAACCTTTGAAGTGTGTCATTAGCTAATGTTCAGCCTTTGCAATAAATTGCAGCTAAGGATTTTCTAAAGCAACTATCATGTAAAGCTAAAGACTTCGGTTCTCAAGATACATTCTCAGATAGTGCCAGTAATTTTAACGATATAAATTGCCAAACCATCAATGTGTTGGTTACCAATGGCTCTTTGATACCCAGTCTGGCAAAATGCTTACTCTTTCGGTTGGATGACCCGATATCTTATGAAAATGGTATTTTTCTTTAATATATATTTCTTTGACATTTACACTTGTCATACTTCATAAAATTCTTCCTAATTTTATGTATGTTCTCGAAAAGCATTTCCTCTTCTCGTAGTTTTGTAAGCAGCCCAGATTCTCTTTTATCAAAGAGTTTATTTAGTTGCTGAATTGCATTCATTTTTTGTTCTTAAGTTTACAGCTCTTGGGAAGTTGGAAAACTTCAATGTTTTTCATGGATCAAGGAAAAGTACGGTGGCCCTTCAGTTCGTTTTTGTGCTATCGGAGATGGAAGTGAAGAATGTGTAGCTGCCGAAAAAATGAGATGGCCTTTTGTTAGCATTGACATAGATCCTAAAGGGACTCATCGTTTTCCTGGTCTCCAAACAAAAACACTTAGATTTTATATGGATGTCATATACGGGGAACAGCCCAAGCATGAAAATGACAAGGACAATAAGTCATAGATTTTCTGTATTTTAAATTATCAATTGTAATTACTGAGATTATTTTATTTCTTTCTCATGTTTGGAATATTTCCTTCCAATGGTGACAGATTTTGTTATTTCATCCATTTATAAGTATTCTAATAGGAATTGCTTACCAAATATGATTCATAACCTTTGGGAGTTTGGGCTTTGTATCCACATACCATCTATTCTATGATCTATGTAAAATTGTAAATATTTCTTCACAATATTTAATAATGGAAGAAGTTGGTTAAAGTGTTTCTGTCTGTATCTCTTTCTGAATATATCCTTTCATATTTGACAGTGAAATGAAAAACATTTCTATTGAACTTATTTCGGACCTGAAGCATTCTTGTAATGAAAAACACAGTGTTTTAAAAAAAATGTGAAGAAAATTATTGTCCATCTTTGATTCTTTATCCATTTTGTAGTCTTCCCAGTTGTGTCATTTTCAATGTGATGGGCAAGAGTTGGAAGACTTTCAGATTGCAGGATGTGGCCTGTGGGTGGGGAAATAGAAATATACATTGAAATATAAAATATTTTTTTACTCTGTGTTCTTAATTTAGTCTTCAATCTACATCCATGAAACCACAATCAATCTACATAGTATCATGGTATGATGGTAACCTTAGGTCCCCAATCCCCATTTTTCCTATTTCATACAGTGAAAGCCTGAAAGAGATCAATTTATTCTGTATAAAATATATTTAACCTTTGAAGTGTGTCATTAGCCAAATCACCAAATGCCCATAATGTTGATCTTCAAAATCAGATAACAACAAGAAAGTCATTTTCTATGAGATATATTAGAAACGTTTCTTATGAGATTACATGTTTGAAATAATTTATGAGATAGCATGTTTGGAGATAATTTATAAGACCCTACCAATGATATCTCATTCATCAGTTCTCTCTCTTTATTGATTTTTTTATTCAAAATAAGGTATTCACTCTTCATCTCCTGAATTCATTTAATAGTTGAGATGTGATAAGGGTGGAACTTGATCATTGCTCGAGGACGTTTCGAACAAACGTCAGACAGGAACTCCGCAGGAAAATCAGACCGAACTTCTCAGTTGCTCAGATCTCTGCTTTGCTGGGACTTCTTCACTCCGAATGACTTGTCCGAATGAATGAGTGGTACTCTCTATTTGTAGGACTTTTTATAAGGGTAATCTGGTCATTTGAGTCGTAACCGTCTAACTGCCCAGATCTGGTTTCAAATCGACTTTCTGAGATCGACTTTTTTAGAGTTCGACTTTTCCAGAGTTGACTTGGAACCTCTCCCAAACCTATATGGGTACCTTAATTCATTTTAGGCTATCCGAATCTCTAATTGCTGGTGTGTTGTAACTAAATTCGGAATACTGTATCACCAGGATGTAATATCTTAAACTATTTCATCTAAATCTCGTTTTAAATATATTTTATATTTTCAAAGTCATAAATCTCTCCTGAATTTATCTAAATAACTATTAAGGTTTTTGATAATTCAAATTTATCTAAGTAACTATATAATTTTCATTACGATTTAAACAGTGAGATATATTATATCGGTAATTTTCAAATACGTCGAACGTCAAACTGCATCGTTCGCGAAAAATATACCTTTCATTATCAGGTAAACCATTGTCTTCTTAAATCTAGCCCAATATACAAGTAATAGAATTATGAAAAGGTATAGATAATTAAATCTTTATTGATGTCAAAATAAATAAAAAAATCTTCAAGATTCATTGATTCATACTTCATAGTAAGATATGAAGTGGGCTGGATTTCTCAATCTCATGATATAAAACCCAGGAATTTCGTCAGTGCACTGAGAGGGGTTTGCCATGAAACCAGTTGTGTGAATTCTGCAGGGTTTGGGAATTGGGGAGATGGGTTTTGTTGAGATCATCAGATGGATGTGCGGCCGTGTGGGGTAAACAAGAGAGTGTAAGCTGTGGTTACGGTAACCTTATCTATATCTTTTTGTAATTTTTTGTCACATTTCAAAATACTAGGTTGTGCTAATGACGCGTACACCAAAGTATAGAACTAGAGTGAATGTGTGCCTTTACTGATCATCGCGATCTTGAAACTTCACCTACAGGGAGCAAATGGGCAAATGGGCAGTGGCTTTTTTTGAAAGAGAGAGGTTTGATTGTGGACCTGCTGTGGTAAGTGGTAAAAAAAATTATCTCTACAAACCAATACTGAATACTCTTATGCAAAAGAAATTTATCCTTCTTTTTCCAATGGTGAAGATTTTGAAGAGGACAAATCAAAATAAATGGCAGTACTTTGTGTTATAAATGAACACAACTCACATCTGTAACCATTCACTTCTTCACATCCATTCCTCACACACTCGTTTCCTTCTTTATTCTCAGTTCTGCAGTTTTAAGAAGCTTCATCGAATAACTGTAACTCTCTATGTTTCCATCTGAAATCTGTAAGTTCTTACTGTGTTTGTTACTTTGCATTTTGGGCTATTTATACTATATCTCAAATTTGAAGCTTTCATAGATTTTTTTTGTCTGGACTGCTATGGTTACTTCATATCTTTTTGTGATTTTTTTGATGATTTTGGTTTGGACTTTGATTTTTTTTTGTCAATCTGACCTATTCTGTAGATTTATAGTTGGAAATTTCCAAGAATAAAGGTTTTAGGCATGTATGTACCTGATTAGAACCTAACCAGTTCAGATTTGTGAATATTTTATTGGGAATACTACTGCTTCAAATTTCAGTATAATATATACCTTATCCATTGATCATTTTCACACCAGTAATGAATTTTCACTGCTTCTTTTTTAAACATCGTTGATTGCTGACTTGCAGTTATTTTAGTATTTAGGTGGGTCATTTTTGTTTGTGTGATTCAACAAGAATAAAAAAAATGCCAGCAAATGGGTTTTTGTTTGATTATTAGATATGAATTTGAGATTTCTACTTTGTGTGGCACTGTCCCCCACACCTCGACCATTATATGATGAACAAATCCTGTTCATTTGGTTCTTTTTACATCTTTATTTTTTCCCCCAACAGATATGTTCAAATGGGATAAGTTGGAGTTTTAATTTTTATGCTTGAAGTTTGAGGCTTCTGCACACTCATAGGTTCAGAAATAAACCGTGTTGGATCGGCAATGCCGGTTCCTCTCGCCCCTTATCCATCACCTCCCGTGCCGCCTACACAACCAAATGGTATTTAACTATTTTCTTCAGTTCTCATCTATTGCAACCTTGGAATTCTTTGCAAATGAGATCCTATTCTGTCTGAATATTGAAATCTTCTTGGAAACATTCAGGTTCGCAAACTCAACTAGTTTGTTCTGGCTGTAGAAATCTCCTCCTTTATCCCAACGGAGCGACGTCAGTCTGTTGTGCCGTATGTAATGCAGTCACTCCTGTTCCACCACCTGGTTGGTATCTCTTCTGATCATAATTGACATGAATCTTTGAATTGATTATTTTACACCCAATTGATTAGGAACTGAAAATGCTCAATTGCTCTGCGGAGGTTGCCATACTCTTCTGATGTACATACGCGGCGCAACAAGTGTGCAGTGTTCTTGTTGCCACACGATTAATCTTGCATCAGAAGGCAAGTAACCAATGAATGAATGAACGAACGAATGAATGAATGATCAATAATAGGATTCTACTGATTGTATGCAGCCAACCAGGTAGCACATGTGAACTGCGGTAACTGCCGTATGCTATTAATGTACCAGTACGGAGCGCGGTCGGTTAAATGTGCAGTTTGCAATTTTGTAACATCTGTCGGTGTCAGTATTCATTGAACTCTTATTACTTGTACTGCTGCTACTACTAGTGTGTTTCTACTTTGAATTTTCATCTCATCATCAAATGTGGACCTCAGTTCATCATCATCTGTTTAATCATCCACCATTTCTCACATCATTTTGTTAATGCAGGCGGCCCCAATTACAGATCCGCAGAAGTTCAATCAGTAGCTGAAGGAGTTTGGGAACAGCTCTTATTTATGTCTGTAAGAAATCATCCATCATATCATCATCTTATTATCTCATCTTCTTATCCTTCATTATTATGTCTTCTGTGTTTTCTTTTCTTCGCTTGTAATGAAATAAATCGTCTTTTTTATCTTAAAATATCTACTACTTGTCTATTTCCCGGTGAGATTTATCAGGTAAGAAGATATCTTGTAAGATAAAATGGATCCAATTTATCCGTAAGATATTTTATTTATGATATTTTACCTGAAACGTTTAATAGATACTATGATCAGTTGAGTTAATCTCTCTGTATTATCTTAAAAAAAATTCGTGTTTTTCGTCTGATTGTATAGTAACTAGATACGTTTTCTCAGTAGGTTGGTCTCTTATACTTTTATCATAAATGTCTTCAAAAAACGACAAGAGTTTTTCTTGTAACACTCCGGATCAAAGGAAACCATGTAGATTAGAATTAACCTAAGTACTTAGATGACATCACATGAGTTGTTGTTGAACTGCCACTTTCTTTCTTGGCATTCAAGTTTGCATTCCTCCACCTAATAATTCCTTCCAAAAGTCGTTTTCGATTTGGTGCTATGTTCCAATACAGAAGATATTACGATTTTCACAGCTGTGATCTTGAATCGAAATTCCTTTCTTGCCGACATCTCAGCCTGACGAATTTGATTTTTTTAACGTTGAAGATTTCAGAACTCCTGTTTCTGTTCTGTTGTTTAGTTCAGACATTAAACAAACATGTTTTTTTTTCTTTTCTACATTCTAAAAAATCAACGGTCGAGATTGACTGACAGATTGCATTGACGTAAAATAGTAAAAAAAAAAAATACACAGTAAAAGTTGAACTATATAAAAGAGTGAATTAGAGAAATATTTACAAAAGTAATATAAATAGAATACCGAAAACGCCCCCAGGAAATACGGGTTCCGGTGAGCGGAGGGAGGAGCATCTCAAGAGCATGATCTGATTAGACCCAGGTAGGAGACCAAACCGCCAATCGAAAATTTATTGTACGTGGAGGGTTTTTCGAAGGAGGGTTTGTTGGTGCATGTGGAAGGATGTGTGTAGTTCACTTTAAGACAGCTCGTGCCTACCTTCTCCCGGACCGATTCGATCGTCTTCTGATCGGCGAGTCTACCGGCGGCGTCTGTAACGTAGAACACGTTGCTTGCAATGTTACCTTCCGTTGAGATATCGGCACGTGAGATGTACAGACTATTCTCCCGGAACGTTCTGGTGACGTTTGAGAGCAATCCGTGTCCGTCCGGCATGCATAGCTCTAATCTGATTCCCTGCATGTCGCGATGATGAAGGATTCCGGTTAATTACTTAGTTTTTAATTTACTTATTAGTTTCTATTCGGTGAGGTGAGTGGAGTACCTCTGATGATCTCCGTTCGATTGAAGCTTGTAGACATTGGATCACTCTTTGTCGTTCGGCTTCTGAGCTTATCGGTGTGTTATCGGCATGTCGGATGTAGAATTCCTGTCGAGCTTGATCACCGACGGTGTCTATTGTGCCATGGAAGACGACGTAGTCCATGTCTGTCAGTGTGCATACGATGTCGAATAGAAGCTTTGGTCGATCTCGACATTGGATGTTGACGATGGAGTATTCTCGGTCTACCCAATTTTGAACTGAGACGGACGGCGGAGGTGATTCGCAATCGGCCTCGTCCACGCCGGAGCTGATTGTGCTGGTGGCATGTGCGTAGTCTCGGTCTTCGAACATCATCTGGTGAAGGCGGCGTTCGGCGTGGGTGACTGTCATGAGTGAGGAGATGGCTAATTTAGCGCTACGGATGTCATTTTGACCTTGGAGAAGGTTCTGTAATCTCGTCTCGATGATGTTAATCGTCTGAGAATTCTCGATAGGGTCGACGGCGATAAGTGACGCAATGCGGCCGTTGTGTGTCCACACTTTACCCTCCACCACGTTACACCGGAGATCAGATAGAACAGCGAAAACCTCAGACAAGAGGCCTAAACGGTCGGTTCCGGTGAGTTCAAGAGCCGTAAGACCGTCGCTGAAACTCCCGGATCTCGTCGGGCTCGTCGCTGCAAGCGACTACAAAAAATCGAAAGGAGAAAAAAAGCTAAAGCCTTAAAAATCACCAAAAAAGGCAAAAAAAATACAAGATCCGAAAGAAATTTGGGGTCATTCTTGTGTAAAAAAAAACTCCATAAATAGAATCTCCGATGAGGTTGCAGATTAATAATCCAATCACATAAACAAAATAAAAAATTACCTTTTCGATATGGGAGATGACAGACTCGTCGGTGAGTTTATATCCGAACTGATCTGTAACATGAAAGACGTCCATGAACCACCGCCCGTCGGAAGACATGTAAGCCTTATTGATGGAAAGTTTGAGGTCGGTCAGAACTTGGATTGCTTCAAGTAAGAAGCCACGTTTCCTCGCGCTGTCCACCTGAGAAAAAAAAGAGGCCGGTCAGAACTCAGACACCACCGAGTGAATTCAAACCACCGCCTCTTTAGATTTACAGAGAGAAGAGAAGGAAGGAGAGTCTCTCACCTTGACGAGAGTTGCGGTGGCGCAAACCGCATTGTCGATGACAACCCTGTGGAGTAAAACGCGAACCCAAAAGTTCAGATTTCAACCGGAAGAACAGATTTCAGGGGAGGAAAAAAAATTGAAAAGAGAAAGAAAAAAAATCACCTTGGTGTGTTTATCCGGTTGACCAACTTCTCATACTCATCCAAGGATCCAGGCCACTCCATTCTGGAAGAGAAAAAGAAAAAAAAATCCGTTCTTGTTCCCTGAACCGAAACCCACACCCAAACTCGCCGGAGAAGACAAGACCAACGCGGCGGAGAGTCAAAGTTTACACACACTTGAATACTTAGATTCTTCAACTCGTCAAAACAGTAGACTTGAAAACCTTCTTGCCCAATGAAGCGAAGTGGGTGAAGGGAGTTAGTATTTAAAGCCGCCAAGAAACATAAAACAAAATAAACATCAACACGACATCACGACGTGTGTTGCCAACCGGATTTTCTAACCCGAACCGGGTTCGGTTCGGTTCGGGTTGGTTCGAATTGGTTCGGGGTTGGTCGAATGAATCGAACCCACCGCCGCCAGCTATTACTCTGTCTACTGACTATATGTCTTATTATGTCTCAACCCCGAGGCACGACCGGAAGCTTCAAAGTTCAAAGTCTAATAGTCGAACGAAAACTAAACCTTGGTTCAGTTAGTTCGATTAAATTAAATAAAAAAATGTCGACCAAACAGATTGTCCCACGTGTCAGTAAGTGGTGGCCATCATCATCCACGTCGATTAGGTACAGCTTTAACAAATACCAACTTTTTTTTAATGATGAAGGAAGGTACATTTTCACCAGGATTTATCTTTGAATGATAATTGAAATTTAATGAAAATACGAATAGAGAAAACTTTAACCCTAGATTATCAGAGACCTTAATTAATAATTACCGTCGTCATACTAGTTGAGTTAATCTCCCTATGTCGGATTATATCAGTTTTTTTTAATAACGAATGGTATATTTTTACAAGGGTAAATATCTATCTATATTCGAATTATATCAGAGTCACATAATATATTACCGTTATATTGTAATTCAAATTTAATGAAACAGTGTAAAAACCGAGATTCAAATCTTGAACTTTCATAAACCTTAATGGTTATCGTTACCGGTTGAATTAATATTCCGATGATACCATGTTTTTTTTAATAACCGATAGTATATATTTATGGTTACATCATAGTGAAAATTGAATGAAATTGTTTATACAACGAGATTCAAATCTTAAACTTTTAGAAAGCTTGAGAATTACGGAAATGAAATCATGTTTTTTTTTAAATAAAAAAGATCCAACATGAGAATCCGTAGTAGTGGGAAACTAGTGGGAGGGAGATTGTCGAATTAAGGAATCTTATCCTGTAATCACGTGGGCACACGTTCGGTCGGTGCTCAGTTGGTTAAATTTGTCCGACGGTGATCAACGGCGTTTATTAAAAAATATCGGTCAAATTTTAATGTTTGGATAATGGGGTGCAACGACTGAACCGGTTTGGTGGTGGAGTAAGAATGAACAAACACCGCAGCCCACAGGTGGTGTAATTGCCGGAGTTTTGTGCGGGTTCCCGAGAAAAGCACGCCGGAGACGTGAAACGCACGATCAAGCATACCACCACCAGCACAGCACTCCAGCAGTCATATCATCCATCACCGTTGGATTCAATGGGACCCACCACGATCGACTAACAGATGTACAAAGACAGAGGAAGCCATGTGTGCATGTGGTATCTCAATCACACGATCAAAAGATGGTGGATACCGTAAATCATACTGCACACTAAATTCAAACACGTCCCTCGTAGGTCGTGCATTGTTGCGTTAACGAAACTCGCGCCAAAAAAAACAAAACAAAAAAAAACAATTTTCCCGCCATATCCTCAGACCTCAGATAAAATCGCGAATTCACGAGACACCCACAACGGGAGACCACGTGGCACTGCATCTTTTGACCCATGCTTTAAAAACAACACACAGAATCACAGATGCAGTGTTTCAAGGTTTTGGGTCAATCCACTGTAAGCTAGACACACACACACACTATGTAGGTCTAAGATTTAGACTTTAGGTGGTGAAGTGTTGAAACTTAGTTAGAACCTGACATGACTACTCATGGGATAGTTTTAAATTTTTATTTGTATTTTAATGCCAATAATGATCATAAATCATAATTCGTAAATCATAATTGACCTAAAAACGAACTAGGGGTGGAATTTATTGTATTATTTCTGAGTACGGTGACCCACGAGGTACGGACATACTTATCTATCTACATTCTCCGGCCGACTCTACGTCCTTTTTCATTTTTTCTCCCCCCATGTGGCGGCCACATGAATTGCAGATTTGGTTGTCATGTGCAAGCTCATCAGCCGAATTTATTAAATCAGGCGTCTTTATCTGCCTACCAGTGATATTTATCAACTGACTTAATCGAATTGTGTATTAATATTTTTATTTGTTTTCACCTTTTTCGGTCTTCCCAAATTATTTTTTCCATTTATCTTGCAGTGGTATCGTTGTTATGATCTTCCTTCCGATCTATCACGATTAATGAGAGTGATGACATTAGAAAGAATGTATATTTTAAAAAGTAAACAAAAAAATACCGCTTTCGTCGAATCTCGTCCCCTCTTGTAATCTTGTATATACGCAATTGGTTTCAGTGGTAAATTTCTATCAATTTGAATGTCATACAAGATTTATTTCTTTACATGAGAATACCAAAAATGCACGCTTAACCAGTCTCATTCGCTCGTGCACGACAGACGCTCTTGTCGTGTGTATACTACTCTCATTTCGATCTATAATTGTGATTTTAGAGTTATTCAACATAAACCCTGAACCTTAAATCCTATTTCAAATTCTCAGAAACCTTAATGAATATTCTAGTTTCCACCCAATCCATTCTAGATATCAGATTGAGGGATCTGACAAAGGTTGTGCAAAAAATTACGTACCACTCTCCCTCTTGAGGGTTATTATGAAATGTTGTTGGGTGTTTGTCGGAGCATATATGAACAGAAAAAAATAAAAGTTATAGACAACACGTTAGTAGGTCATATAAGGTAGTCTTTAATGACATTCTCTTATTTGATTTAGAGTATTACAAGAAAAGTTTTTGTCACCCTTTGGAGATATTTATGATGAAAGTATGAGAGACTAACCTCCTAATACAACGTGTTTAATTACTATATAACTAGACTAAATAACTAATGAAAGAGAGTCAATAAACTTCTTGTTCATTTTTTATGTTTTTATTTTTATTTTATATGTAACTTGGATATGAGCAAAATCGCATGAAAATCCGAAGTAATTGTGATAGTATGAGATTAGAGTTTGGGAGGGGACCGAGCTTTGAAGATCCATAAGTCCATTAAAAGAGGGAATGATAAAGATAATTAGATAACAACCCAAGGCCCCCACAAGATTGAGTATGGACTACAAAATCTTGAAGTGGTACAGTGTCAGATCTGAAAGATTGCGTTTTAGATTTGACAGATGTTTTTGTGGGGAATGAAATTCGAAATACCGTGATTATTTGACTTCAACACCCATGGTCCATATTGTAAATTGTGATATTAGAAGAGTAGAGGGATCAAATATATCACGCCAATTGACTAACCCAATTGTTCAGATTCAAGGAATATCACTTTTTCTGGTCACTGAATTTATTTATAACTAATTTGGGTATTACTTACAATTCAATCTTTTTCTTTTTTTTTGATAAAGTATATTCTCTATTATTAACATATTAAGATATTATACATTCTTGAGTGTGTATATATATATATATGCATGAATAAAGAATATAATAATTGTTTCGGTTATTTGTCGAAACCACTATTGTTGATCTTCATCATATATTTCATCATGGCTGAAACTAGCCAATTAATCTCTCTCTTTCATGTTTTCGTCTTCAATTACGAATGTTGTTCCGATCTTCAATAATAATATTGGTACATAAGTAAATAGAAATTAAAGTACATACAATGAGATTTCTAACAGTGGTAATCAAGTTGTGTAAATTAAATTACATACATTGAGATTTGAATTCATGAACTTCAGTCACGTTATTAATGATTGTGATCAACTGAGTTATTCGAATTATGTGTTATGTTTAATTATTTTTTAAATTTTATTAGATTGGATTTATAATTAATGACTGTAACTATTGATAATAGAACTCATGATGTCATGAGTTGTCTAATTTAAAGTTTATTTACTCACTGTTTGCTCTATGTTTTGAAGTTTTGAGACTAAAACCATTTTAGCTACCACTTAACATGGCGTTTTCTCTCATTAGCTCTTTTTTACTCTCATTTGACATGGTATCATAGCGACAGATATGTGAATGGAAAATTTCGCAATTATTGCGCAATATCGTCATTTAATACCAGGGGCGTATCCAGGGGGGCAAGGGAGGGCAATTGCCCCCCCTAAAATTTGGAAAATATCCAAGGACATATATGTAATTAATTTTTTTATAGGGGGTTAAGTGTAATTTTCACAATATATTAATATTTTTTAAGGGTTAATATATAAATTTCACAATATTTACATACTATATAAATTTTACAATATATGTAATTTTAAGTTTAATTACATATAAATCCCTAAAAACTTAAATATCCCTAAATTTCTCCCCCAAATCTTCTTAATCCCTAAACCTCTCCCCAAATTTTCTAAATCCTTAAACCTCTCCCCCAAATTTCTAAATCCCTAAACCTCTCCCCCAAACCCAAAACCCACGATATTTCCCCAATATCCTCCAAATTTCCCCAATATCCCCAAAACCCACGATTTCTCCCAAAATCTCCCCAATATTCTTTCGCCAATATTATTTCCCCAATCTCATTTTCCGCCCCATCCTCCAATCTCGTTTCCCCCCATCTAATTTCCTTCAATCTTGTTTCCCCCAATCTCCTTCCCCAAAACTCACGAATTCCCCCAATCTCTCCTCCTCCCATCCACCTCACGATCATCTCAGGGTTAACCGGTCAAGCTCTCACGTTCTGACCATCGTCCATCGAGATTCAGTTATTGTGCCACAGCCCACAGGACACCACCACCATCGGATTTCACTGCCTTCAGTTCGTCTCCACTCTCCAGAGTCCAGTCTCCGCTACTCTCTAGCCTTTAGGCTCTAGGTATGTCCGTCTATCTTGAATTCTTGATCCGTTTGTGTTTAACCTAGCTTGATCCAGAAAAAAATGTACAATTTTAAAACAGGATAATGAACCATTTGCAAAAAATTGAATTGAACTATCATCAACTTGAAAAAATATGAATTTTCATCATTCCATGTGATTTTTTAAAACAGGGACCTAAATTGATTAAATATCCATGTGAATTTTATTTCTTTCTTTAATTAATTAAAGAGGAACCATTTTATTTATTTCTTTAATGTGATTCCCACATTAAAACTCGTCTCAGAAATCGCCTTGGTGATAGTTTGATAAATGATTGTTTAGTAACATATATCGAGAAAGATATTTTTAAAACTATAGACAACGAAGTTATTTTAAAAATATTTAATGATATGTGTCTTCGTCGTAGGACATTGAAGTAATGTAAAATGTATTTGAAATTTTTATTGTTAATTAAATGAATGTATTTATTTTTAATTTGAATATTAATTAATGTATTGAATATTAATTATATAATGAATGTATTGATTTTTTATAGGTTTTTATAATCAATTATATGAATAGGTCATGCCAAAATTTGTATAGGTTTTTTAATTAGTACAAAAAAAATTTTTCGCCTTCGGCGAATCTTGCCCCCCTGCCGGGGAATCCTGGATACGCCACTGTTTAATACAATGACGTACTTAATTGTGTAGTGTAGTGCCACATTGTGGATTTGTTAGTTGTGACTTGTGAGCACAAAAATGAATTTGTAATTTTGTATATTAATATGGGTTCCAATAGAAGGCAAAAAATATTAAAATATATTTAGGTGTTTAGGGTGTCAAACGAGTTGAGCTTTTGCTTATAGAGTTGGGCTCAGGCTCGACTCGTTAAAGAATTGTCCAAATTTGGACTTGGGCTTGCCGAGTCTGGTTTAACCGAGCTCGGGCTCGGCTGCATTGTCTAGGCTTGAGCTCAAAACTCGCGAGCTCAGTTCGAGCTCGAACTTGAAATTTAATTTGCAATTCTGCAAATTGAAAAAAAAAATACTTATCAATTAAAATTTATAACTCTTGATATTATTGACCACACCCACATTTTCAATAGGCTACTACAATCTTATTTATTGGTGTTTATATTTTTCATGGCCCAAAAGCCCAATATAAATGATGCAGCACTGCCGATCGACTACCTCGACATTGAATAGGACGTGCGTCGGATAGCCATCGTCGGAGAGGAGGACCAACTGAAGAAGATGAAATCCCATTGCCGGAGCAAGGGATTCCCGTTCCTGAAGAATAGTTGAACAACCCTCGACCGGGTCCAGGGGAAGGCAACGCTCGCAGGCCGAACCACCGGGTGAACCGTCCGTCGTGGGCTTCTGATTATGAGGTGGACTACACTGGTGGCTAAGTCCAGCCCGGTAAATAAAAATAAAAAGTTATGGGGAATATTTCATGTCCCTTTAATTTTTATTTAAATATTTCAAGTATGTCTTGTTAGTATAAAATAACATTCTTTATTTCAGTAAAAAATAAATCTTTCTCGAAATTCACCCACTCAATCATACCCTAATCATCCAACCTAGGTCGAGTCTTGCCGCCTCGCCTAGTTCCAGCTCCGATCACGTCTTCACGCTCTGGTTCAACAACCATATCAAGCCCCTCCTCTAATCTCGCTTGACCGTATTGATCAGAGAGGCTAAGTCTTGAGATAAGGGATTGATCCCGCCGCTAGCGCCTTCAGGTATCCGCGATCCGTTGATCATCGGACCTGAGGCTTACCTTTTCCAAGGTGAACTCGTTCTTTAGAAATACTTATTCCGGTGATCCCTCCTTCAAGAATATCCTGGTTCATTATTATCGCTCTCAGTACCCATTAATTCACTCCTTCAAGAATTAAAACAGGAAGCGCTCCAAAATGTTGAACTCCAAGTTATGATGAAAAAGATTGAATCCGGAGAGCTGGATCCCTCGTCATATGGGATAAAAGGAGTCATCACCTTCAAAAATAAATATTACTTAAGGGTTGATTCTCCATTAATTGCTAAAATTTTAACTCAATTTCATGACTCGCCAATTGGAGGCCATTCTGGAATTTTCAGAACATTGAGGAGAATTTCAACTTATTTTTGGTGGACAGGAATGGCCAAAGCAATTAAGGAGTATGTGAACACATGTTTGATCTGCCAGAAAATGAAGCCAATAAACCAGAAGCCAGCGGTCTATCAATGCCTCTGCCTATTCCAGAAATGGTTTGGTCAGATGTTTCTATGGATTTTATCACAGATTTACCAAGAATTCAAGGAAAATCAGTAATTATGGTAGTGGTAGATCGACTTTCTAAATCTACCCACTTTATTCCTCTTCCACAGAATTTCAATGCAACATTGGTGGCAGATGAATTTACTAATAATATTGTTAAGCTCCATGGTATTCCTAAATCTATTGTTTCGGACAGGGATAAAGTATTTACATCAAGCTTCTGGAAATGTTTAAACAAGATAAGTGGAATTAATCTCCATTTTTCTTCGGCATACCATCCACAATCCGACAGTCAAACTGAAGTTGTAAATAGAATCCTTCAAATGTATCTCAGATCCTATTGTTATGAAGACCCAAAGAGATGGCTGAAACTATTACCATGGGCCGAGCTTTGGTATAATAGTATAATACAAGTCACCAATCTGCTATAAATATGTCTCCCTTCAAAGCGTTATATGGGAAAAATCCAGATTCTATTCCATATTTTAATCAAGGAACATCAGAAGTTGATGCAGTGGAATTAGAGTTGCAAGAAAGAAACAAGGTATTGGAAATCCTAAAGAAAAATCTATCTAAAGCCCAAAATCATATGAAATTACAGGCAGATGGTCACAGGAGTGACATTCAATTCGAGGAGGGGGAATATGTATTGGTGAAACTACAACCGTATAGACAAATCAGTCTCAGCCATAGATTGAACAATAAGTTGGGGCAAAAGTACTTTGGACCTTACCAAATTACAAAGAAAATCAATGCAGCGGCATATAAGTTACAATTTCCAGAAGGGAGCAGAATTCATAATGTATTTCACGTCTCTAAACTAAGAAAATTCTTGGGACCTATTGACAGAAGGATTCAAGAGCCACCTATTATAGCAGTTAACAACCAACCCGTAATGTACCCACTATGCATTCTAGATAACGGGGTTATAGAAAGAGCAAGGAAACTTACTAAGCAACTGCTAATCCAATGGAACGGAGCTTGGCCGGAGGATTCCTCATGGGTAGATGCAGATGTAATCAAGAAATCATATCCAGGACTGCAGTTCGAGGACGAACTACTTGGTGAAGGGGTCGTAGATGATGCAACACTACCGATCGACTACCTCGACATTAAAGAGGACGTGCGCCGGATAGCCATCGCCGGAGAGGAGGAACCAACTGAAGAAGATGAAATCCCATCGCCGGAGCTAGGGATTCCTGTTCCTGAAGGATCGCTGAACAATACTCGATCGGGTCCAGGGGAAGACAACGCTCGCAGGTCGAACCGCCGGGTGAACCGTCCGTCGTGAGCTTCTGATTATGAGGTGGACTACACTGGTGGCTAAGTCCAGTCCAATAAATAAAAATAAAGAGTTATAGGGAATATTTCATATGTCCCTTTAAGTTTTATTTAATTTTAAGTATGTCATGTTAGTATAAAATAACATTTTGTATTTCAGTACAAGGTATAAAATTAAATCTTTCTCGAAATTCACCCACTCAATCATACCATAATCATCCAACCTAGGTCGGTCGCCGCCGCCTCGCCCAGTTCCAGCTCCGATCACATCTTCGCGCTCTTGTTCAACAGCCATATCAAGTCCCTCCTCTAATCTCGCTTAACCGCATTGATCAGAGAGGCTAAGTCTTGAGATAAGGGATTGATCCCGCCGCTATCGCCTTTAGGTATCCGCAATCCGTTGATCATCAGACTTGAGGCTCACCTTCTCTAAGGTGAACTTGTTCTTTAGAAATACTTATTCCGGTGATCCCTATTAATACATTATCTTTATTTGCTAATCTCTACTTAGTATATATATTAGTTTAATTTGTTTAATAGTTAGGTTTTTGTAATCAAACAATAGTTTCGTTTAATTTCATTTCTAATTATATTTGAGGGAAACCCCTATTCCCAACCAGCAAGTCTTCTCATTGTGATCTCTGATATCTGTTGTTTCTCCTGTTGGTTATCTGTTCATTGTTCATCACTCACAGCCACGATCATAGCTTCGCTTTCTTCATGGTATCATAGCCAATTGAAGTTTATTTCTGTCTAGGCGCAGCCATGGATCGTAGTTTGGAACAACAAGTTTGGAGAAGAAACGCAAGCTCGGATCGCCCGCTCTGATACCATGAAAAAACGACGCTATGATCGTAGCTGTGAGCGATGAACAATGAACAGATACCAGCAAGAATCAGAGATCACAATGAGGATACTTGTTGGTTGGGAATGGGGTTTTCCTCAAATATAATTAGAAATGAAACGTCACTTGTTTGATTATAAAAACCTAACTATTAAACAAATTAAACTAGTATATATACTAAATAGAAATTAGCAAATAAAGATGATGTTGGTTTTTTGGGCCCTAGAGAATATAAACACCAACAAACAAGATTGTGGTAGCCCATTGAAAATATCAGTGTGGTCAATAAATATCTATATTTTATTTAATTATTAAAAACCCTTTAACCAGAAGTCCATTGGGCTCATTCATTTAAAAGACTATAAAACTCTACTGTTTCTTTGGTCCTCAATCCGCATTAATATAGAAAAAATATTTGTTGAGAGTGGGATTTGAACCCACGCCCTTTCGGACCAGAACCTTAATCTGGCGCCTTAGACCAACTCGGCCATCTCAACTTTTTATTTTAATAAAATTATAAATTTTTAAGAAAACTTAACTTTTACTTAAAAACTGAGAAAACAAAAGAGATTAGAACAAAGAAAGAAACCCCAAGAAACCATGGCGTCTCGACTCGTCGTCTCCGCCTCCAATCCACTTCTTCAACCAAATCACTCCTCGCAGAATCTCTTCTTCTCAACCTCAAATCTCAGACCAAACGCCCTAGGTTGCTCCACTCTTCTCCTTCGCTCACTCGTTCCTATCCCACTGCTCTGCCTCCGTGCTCGTCACACACCGGCTGTCGCCGCAGTCTCCGTTCCCTCCTCGTAAGTTCCCACGGTTCACTTTTATGTTGCTGCACTTTTCTAAAGTTTATTTTTTGAGCCCAATTTTTTATTCTCTCTCCTTTTTTTCAGGAAACCAGACCGAGCTAATCCTAATGCTGGCGTAATGTGAGTTTAGTGGACTCAAGTGCCTTACCCTTTTTCTTTTATTTTGAGAAATGGCGGTAATAGTGATTTTCTGGTTTATGCGATTTCAGGTGGTCAGCAAGGGCGATTAAGTCGTTTGCAATGGGGGAATTGGAGGCGAGGAAGCTTAAGTACCCAACGACAGGGACAGAGGCAATTCTTATGGGAATTCTCGTTGAGGGTTGGTTTTATTTACTACACTCTTCTTTGATGCCGTGTTGTTATTTTATTTGACAATTATGTCATTGTGAAAGTTTTTGCTTGCAAAATATTTCTTCATGATTTCTTTAACAGATTGGTTTTAGACTTTTAGAATTATCCGGTTATTTATTGCAATAATGCTCTAGCGTGTTAGGCTTAGAAATTAGAATTCTGCATTTTCTATTTTCAGAAAGGCTCGAATCACACACTAGTTATAATCTTACTGTCTTACACTTATCAGTATTGCAAAAACCAAAAAGAAACTCATGGGTCATGGCAATGATGATTTAATACTTATTACTATGATTGGTGCCTAACATCTACTTATGAGTTGTTTTGCAATTTTTTATTTATCATGAACTTCAAGCTTTCCTTGAAGTGTCCAAGAGTAATAAATATATTCGACATCATGAGTTCAATTCTGAAATTTATTATGTTTACTGCTAAGTTGCTAATAGATGTGTTAATAGTTAATATCTTCTGGAACATCTTCTCATTGGGTGGGACTTGGGAGGTTGTTTATCTCCGAATTTGTCGACAAATGGGGATGATTTTCTGCACTTTGAAATTTTGGCAGAATTGCTAGCTTATCGAAAAATTAATTTTATGTATAGGCTGCTAGTCGCTTATCGAATATTTGAATGTATTTATTCTTTAAATTTAGTTTTTTTTTTAAATGTGTTTATATCGGCGTACTGGTCTGGCCTATCACCCAATCCCATTATATCATCACAATGAAATTTTTCTGTTTAACCAAGGCTTCTTTATACCGTTTTTAGGTTATTGTCAATGTTGACTGTTAGCATCTTAGCATCATTGCTAGAATGGATCATTCAGAGTATTTGTTTAAAAAAAAAATTGATGATCAGTTTAAAACTTATGATGTTAGTCTTGTGCATGGTTCACATCTTCTGACATATTTTGTTTGTGAAAAACATGTCGAGACCATGCCACATTCGAGGAGATTTTTGAAATCCCAAAAACAAATCCACGATCCATCTTGAAAGTTCAAAATGCAATCCATAAGATGTATTGTTTCTCATATTTAGGCAGGCCTTAGTACCGGTGCACTGAAACCCTTTACTCTTATCTCGATATACAATGATAATTTCTGATGAATATTTCAATTGAAAAAAAATAAAGGATATTTAGTTAATAGGAAATAGGATTTTATTTGTTGTGGTCGTTAAGGACCATTGTCTTATTTGTCTGAGTACACTGTGTCCTTCACTTAAAGCAGTGGTCTTATTCTATGAAATTGTTAATTTGCTAAACTTATTTCTTGGATGTAGAACTGAAAATACTGTGAAATTGCTGTTCTTACAAGATACTCTTTTCACCTTTGTCATTTAGGAACAAGCCTTGCAGCTAAATTTCTACGTGCAAATGGTGTTGGTCTTTTTAAAGTTCGTGAAGATATTGTCAATTTACTTGGGAAGTCAGACTTGTATTTTTTCAGTCCAGAACATCCACCATTGACCGAACCTGGTCAGAGGGCATTGAATTGGGCTGTAGAGGAGAAGTTAAAATCAGGTATTTATTTCTTCCTACCTATTCCCCCCAAAAAGTCTATTTTGTTTTATTCAAGTATCATCCCTCTTTGAAACAAATTCTGATACAGGCAAGAGTGGTGAGGTGACGACAAGTCATTTGCTTCTTGGTATTTGGTCTGAGGAAAATTCAGCAGGACACAAGCTATTAGCCTCATATGGTTTTGATGACGAAAAAGCAAGAAAACTGGCCAAAACTGTGAGTTTTTGACTGTTTTTAATAAGTTACAGTAAATGCATCTCTGTATTAATGAGAATGTTACTGTTTTTATACAGGCCGACAAGGATTTCGAGCTTAATTACAGATAGGTTACAGATATGAAAGTGGCAGTTATGCAAGGATGCTACACGGCATGAATGAGAGATCGATGAAAATCTGATAGTACAATCCATTTCACAGAAAATGTTGCTGTTGTAGTTTTCATGTTTATTTCTGGTCAGGGGAATACATTTTCTTGTTGAAACGTGCATGAATCGTCCATTTGATGTTTAAACTGATGCCAATGCTCACCTTTATTAATTTCTTTGTTGTCCTGTCGTTTTTTCTTTACTTTGTAAACCTGATCACTGATTCTTCATGTGCCATTTGTTAAAAAAGTATCATTTTTTTTTACTTTTGTCTTTGATTACATGGATGTTGAAAAGTTGAAACCCACTAATTTGTAATTGTGTAGAGTTCCAGATGAAGAATTGCATCTCATCTGTGAGATGTATTCTCACTGTTGATTTTTCTGTTTCTGGTCAGATACATGGTACATCTGCAGAAACCCTAAGAAAGTAGGTGTTGCATGGATTAATGGATACAGTGATTAATTGTGAAGACTAACACTCTCGGTCTCCAACTACTACTATAATTAGAGAAAGTTCAAGTGTTGTCGATTTGCAAAGCTGACACCAAAAATTTCCCTGGATTCTGTGTCAGTTCCTCATTCTGGTTGACTCATTTTGTCTTGACTCCTAAGTAGACTCATTTGATGAACAGACATGTTCACTACTTGCAGGTTTTGTGAACTTATACTATTGGTCCTGAAAGGCAATCTTCTATACTTTAAAGTCTTAACAATTTGTTTGTCCCTTGTTTCACTCAGCTGTTTTCTTTTCATGTCTTGTAAGACAAAGACACACATATATGATGTAAATTGAAAGAGAGCTTTGTCTATGTCTTGTACAGTTGTTTTCTTGTTTAACTAGCAATGGTGGTATTTCTGCATTGATAGATACATACTGTGTGGTTTCTGTACAGAGATGGAGGAAGGTATGTAGTAATTTTTAGTATACAGAGCATTAATGACTTGGGAATGAAGGAATGAGACAAGTCTTTGCATGGGGAATTGAGGCTCTGACTACAAAGTATTCATAAGTTTGAACATCATTTTGTCATCATTATCTGCTAGTTTGCCTACATCTGCCTTTGTTTCTCCAGTTTTTAATTAAATGTTAAAACCTTGTTGTTTGGACCATTCTAAGAAGCTACTACACCTGCACTTAATTTGGAAACCTTCTTCTCAGCTTCCATTCTTAATTCAACTGTGAACTGGATAGATTTCATTACAATATTACCACCATGTTTCCTTCCATGGTGACACAATACATCCACCTTACCCAAAATCCTCAACACACTGTTCTTCCATTCCAGATTTTATTTTTTATTTTTATTGAAAATAACTAAAAAGGACTGTTATGTAAAATTCCCATAAAAAAATAGAACCAAGTTAAGATAGGAGACCGATTCACTATTCACTGATGCACACGGCGCAGTCGTAACGTCGGCACCATCTGAATGACACGTGTAGAGTTTCGATTGGGTTTCGATCGCTATAGTGACTTTAAGTAGATTTGGCACTGCTGTTTGCTTCATGTTTGACTACTAATAGCCAATACCCTATACACCCACCTAGTTTCTACTTTATTCTTTACAATAAATGTAAAAAATACTACGCAAGAAATCCATCACGCTTCATCCAATATCCGATCGACGGTCGAGATTAAGAAGTCGAAATCAAGAAGCAATGACTAAAACTTTAAGAAACATTATTGAGTGCACTTAACAACCATCCTAAATTCTTTAAACTCACCCGATTAATCTTAATTAACACATCATCAGTCATCACACACATGAAAATTAGCTCAACGGGTCAAATTAACTATTAAAGTTTCTGATGGTACAAACTTCGAGTCTAACACACAGGTAGATCGATTGTCTCAATTGATCACGCACGGTAACTATTAAAGTTGTTGATGATTCAGTGTTACGTAATTTTTATTACGATACAACCAATAATATATTACGTGACTCTGGTATATATATATCATCATACATTCAACAATCAACAGTTATATACATGAAGTTTAACTCAACTGACCACGGTAATTATATATTAAGGTTGTTAAAAATCCATGATTTTACGTAATTTTCATTTACTTTTCACTACAATATAACGCAACCGGTGATATATTATGTGACTTTGATACATCATCCATTCGACAATCAACAGTTATACACAGGGAGATTAACTCAAATCGTCATGGTGACTATTAATGTCGCTAAGGGTTTTTATTCTCGTCGTGTACGTAAGTAGTTATATACATAAAGATTAACTCAACCAGTCACGGGTACCTCCATAGTTATTTTATTCTCGTCTTTTACGTAAGTAATTATACACAGAGAAATTAACTGAACTGATCACAGTAACTATTAAATTTACTGAAGGTCTATAATTCTATTCTCGTCGTGTAGAGAAATTAACTCAACTGATCATGATAACTATTGAAGTTGTTAAATAACTTAGTTAACACAGAGAGAAAGGTCGGTTATAAAAAAAAAGCAGTTAGCACACAGTTTAATACTTTAATGACTTAGTTACATAATACGGTAGTTATAAATAAGTAATAATGTAAATAAAGGAAAAAACGAGTGTCATGCACTAATAAAACCTTCTTAATAAGGAAAAAACTAAAAAACTTTGTAATTTGCCAATAATTCTTCCAGAGCCAAATCGTGTGGCCGGACAGTCAAATCAAATCAAATCCGCCATTGTAGCTACCTAGCTCTGGATAGCTACTACTTTGACTCAACCTTCTTGCAATTGGTCTGTTTCCTGTACGTATCTATGGACCATGTAACTATGTAAGCATGTGTGTATGTGTATCCATGGTGGTTCTTTAGTACTCGGATGTTTGCTTCACGCAATCTGCTTTCTATTACAGAAGAGGAGAGGGAAGAAGATGAAGAGAGGAGGGGGAGTAGGGTGTTGCTTGCTATGTGTGGCGTGGCTTTAAAGGCTCATTCAATACAAAAGAAACAAACCTCTCTCCGCCAGTTTCCTCCATCACTCGTTCTATTCTCAGCAACTTTCACCAAAAAGAGACAAACATCCATACATCGCAAAATAGACACTACTTCTTCTTCTTCTTCTTCCTCTTTTATGGATGCTGGTTGTGGGAAGTCTTGTTAGCATTATCCGACTATGAGCGCGAGTGTGAGCAGTGGAGGAGGTGGGGGTGGGAGTACCGGAGGTGGGGGAAGTGGAGGAGGAGGAGGGCCGTGTGGGGCGTGTAAGTTTCTGAGAAGAAAGTGTGTTACAGGATGTATATTTGCTCCTTATTTCGACTCCGAGCAAGGTGCGGCGCACTTTGCGGCTGTGCATAAGGTGTTTGGAGCGAGTAACGTATCAAAACTGCTTGTTCATATTCCGGCTCATAAACGACTTGACGCCGTCGTTACGATTTGCTATGAGGCTCAGGCTAGACTCAGGGATCCGGTGTACGGTTGCGTCGTTCATATCTTCGCTCTCCAACAACAGGTACGTTGCATGCACTGATCATCTTAATTTATTCGATCGATTGATCCATCGATCGAGAGAGAGAGAGAGGGAGGGAGATGAAAAAAGGTTCTTCCTTTTTGGATCGATCGATTTTGATCTGTGTAGAGATAGATCGAGTTGGGAAGATAGAGTTTTCTTCTCTTTCTTTTCTTTTCTTTTCTTCCATGGTGAAGTTAGTTGACTTTCACCTTCTTCTTTCTCTCTTTCCTTTTTCCTTTCTTACATATTTTGATCAAACGTACGTGATCCTAACCAGATTGGCCGTAGATTTGTGTCTATGTTAGGTTTCGATCGTTATATGCTTTGCATGCCGGCCTGTCGGCCACCTCCATCGATCTGTGATGGGTTTTTTTCATGCTAAAGTCACTGTACATAGCTCTAGGTTATAATTTCTTCTTTTCTTTACCGATGATTCACCGGTGTTGATTCACCGGTGTTTTTATTACCACTGTCGATCTCCATCTATGATGAATATAATTATGATTTGTTTGTCTTGGTGTTTACTCCATCGACGGTGGTGTGTTGGTTTTTCTGTGTTTTTTTTTGCGTATAGGTGATGAATCTGCAGGCGGAGTTATCGTACTTACAAGCTCATCTGGCAACACTGGAGTTACCATCTCCTCCACCTCCACCGCCGTCGCACCAACCATTCTCGATATCGGACTTACCATCCTCCGCCGCGACTCTACCCACGTCATTCGATCTCTCCACGCTGTTTCTCGACCCACAAACGGATCAGCAACAGCAGCAATCTCCATGGCCTCCACTCCCACTGCAGCAACAGCACCAACAAATGCAGATGGAGACTGGAGGGAGCAGTAGCGGAAGCGGCGGTGGTGAAGGAGATCTTCAGGCTTTGGCAAGAGAGCTAGTCGACCGAACAAGAGCAGCTGCCGGAAACCTACAACAACCACCGACATCCTCCAAATGACTCCGATCGGTTCAATTCGGTCGAACATTTACATATCTATATATTTATTTATGATATCTCTCTGAATTAAGTACGTCGTACGTACACCGTTGCTCGATCTCTTCGTCGGAGCAATATATATATATAAAAAACTACATATATATATCTATATTTTTCGCCGGACCAGACGGAGATCGATCGATTGAAATACTTACAAGTTACATTATCGGAAATGGTAAAATTAAATGGTGTAATTAACCAACCAACCAACCAACCATGCATTCATCATCATTCTCAATTATGATCAATTTTGCATCATACGTAATGATCGAGCTATTCCCATTGTTTAACTTTTAGTTCTTGATTATATATAAAAATGGTACTTATATCTTCATAAACAGTTTGATCAATTCAGTTCATCACTGTTACATATAAAAATGGTACTTAAATCTTCATAAACAGTTTGATCAGTTCAGTTCATCACTGTATATAGTTATGTTTATATCAATCAAAATCAATCAGTCAGCTAAAATGTATTTTCAAGATGTGATATGTCTTGATTTGATCTTCATCCAATTGGTTTGTATATGTATATTTCAAGTTCAAACTGCTTCAACTTTCAGATTTTTCCAAATTATACCAACGAATGCATGCGATCGATCGTTCATCAGGGATTTATGAGACAGCGATGGTTGGATTGTGAGGAAATTAAGGGAGATAGATTCATGATGAGATAAAAATAAATAAAAAACACATTTTTCCCCCCTTTCCTTTCTTTTTTTTCCCCCTCTTGATCTTTCAGTGTCAAGGGGGAGGAAAAAAAGAAAAGCAGCTGCATGCTAGCCCATACAATTAAACACCTAAATCAACAAGAATCTATCAGATTTAAGAACATCACTTTTGCAACTTGTAACTTCCAAGGACTGTGAGAACAATACCACATGTGTGTCTCAATCATGTAATTTCATTAATGTCCCATATGTCTTCAGTTTTACTTTTTTTCTTTTACTTCTAGTGGTTTGGATGGTTAATTTCAATGTGAAAAACACTTGGTAAAAGTATCTTTTCGGCAAAAACTGATACTCCGATCCAAGGTGTATCACTAGATATGTAGATTACAACAACAAATTGGACACTAACTTATAACTATCCATTTTATATATCGATCCAAGATGTCATGATTAGTAATTAATGTCGTTTAATTAATTGTCCGAATTCATTGTGAAATTAATGAGATCAATCATTCATGATCACATAATATAGCTGGCGCTTCGCACGCGTAATTTGCTAGCTAGGATCTATATATATATATGACACACAAATTTAGATATATATATAGATGTAGGTCAGTTTTCTCGTACTCAGGTTAATCTTGTTGTCAGTTCTCCTTTTATGGTCCTAGGGTATGTGTTGGGTGCCTCAGGTCGCCCACGGCTTGTTGGTGTGAATCCACACTAGCTATATGGTCATGCCTCCTTTGTGGGTCTACGACGTTGTAGGCTTTGGCTTGTCGTTGTTGGATCAGATGTGGTTACAAAGTTGGACACAACAAGCATTATCGCAATTGGGTATAAAAAATTGGTCGCAATTACTTTACCCTCAATTACGACCAAATTTTATTTTGTCGCAATTGCGCGCTTTGCCTTCAATCGCGACTAACTTTCGGTTGGTCTTAATTACTTTGCGATCATTTTATGGTTGGTTTCAATTACGTGTTGTGACTAACTTTCCGACTGGGTATGGCCCAGATCGTTGGACTAGTTGGGTGTGGCCTAGGTTTTGAACCTAGGATATCATCAATATGTCGTTGTCCACCAATAATATTGAATTTTAGGCTCTAACATTGTAATACTCTACCTCAATGCGTACGTGCTTAATTAATTTAAAGCTTTTCGACTGGCGAGACTATAGTTGCAAGAAATATAGAATGTAATTGAGTTATTAAGCAATTAATGTTTTAAGCAATTGAGCAATATATATGATAATCACCTTCAAGTAATTAATTTAGTAATCAGAATCACAGAACCCATCTAATGAATCGTAAAATGCATGCGACTGGCTAACTCATTCGATAAAGTTCCTTTGATAATGCATGTTACACCGAAGGAAACACCGACCATCGTCAAATGAATCGAATGAGGAATTTAATGTGAAGAAATGATGTAATTTGATTAATAATATTGATGAGTTTCAACTGGGTGTTTATCTTTCATATCATTTTGTTTACTTTCAATTAATTAGAGTAAGTCAGTGATCCAAATATTTTTTTTGATAACGGAGGATATCTTTTTATAAGATATAAAAATATATAACTTCATGTGATCGATATACCAAAATCAAATAATATATCACTAGTTACATCATAATTAAAATGCATACACAACGAGACTCAAACTCTTTATTTGATGATCCAAATAATAGTTTCAAATTTTCAATAGCATTTGAATATCACTACAAGAAATCAGGCCATTCAAGGATTCCCCCCTCCCCCCAATAGTTAGAAATGTTACTTTTTTTTGGATTTTACAGTCAACTCGTTAGTATTTAAGATCAGGTTAATTAGGGAATCATTGATAATTAAAATGGTGTGTACAAGATCAACAACATTGTTTACAGGGGACGCGAGATGAAATAGTTTAAATGAGATATTTGAATCAAAACCGTTCATTTAAAACATTGAGATTTGTATCCTATTTTCAGTCGTCCATTTAAAATATTGAGATTTGTATATCATATTCTGTTTATATCATACAATATCTCAAAATCCACATATATCTCACATATATACATCATTTCTTATTTACAAGACAGTGAGGAAATTAAGGGAGATATGATTCATGACTGATCATGAGATTAAAAATAAATAAATAAATAAACACATTTTTCTCCTTCTCCCCCCCTCTTGATCTTCAGTTTCAAGGAGGGCTAAGAAAAAAGAAAAGCAAATGCATGTTGTCGCCTATACAAACAACTAAATCAACAAAGATCTATCTTAAGATTTAATTAGAACATCACTTTTGCAACTTGTAACTTCCAATGTGAGAACAATACCACATGTGTGTCCCAATCATGTAATTGCACTAATTATGTCCCATGTTTTCATTTTTACTTTTTTTCTTCTTCTAGTGGTTTGAATGGTTAATTTCAGTGTAAAAAACACTTGGTAAAAGTAGCTAGATGACTATCTTTCCGAAGAACTCTCTGACTAGATCGATACTCCGATCCAAGGTGTATCACTAGTTCTGAAGATCATAACAAACTGAACATATATATGTCTAGTTTCTTTTTTACTTTATAACTACCAATTCTATATATTGATCGAAGATATTAGTAATGTCGTTTGATTAATTGCCTGAATACCTTGTACAATTAATGAGATCAATCAATCATGATCATATAATATAGCTAGCGCGTTAGCAAAATTTGCTAGCTAGGATGTCGCACAGATTAAGATATATATATGTGCAGGTCAATTTTCTCGTACGTAGGTTAATCTTCTTGCTAGTTCTCCTTTTATTGTCCTAGAGTATGCGTTGGGTGCCTCAGGTCCCTCACGGCTTATTGATATGGATCCACCCGATATGGTCATGCCTCCTTTATGGCTATGTAACGTTGTAGGCTTTGGTTTGCTGTTGTTGAACTGAGTGTGACCCACGTTACAAAAAAAGATCCTTTTCGAACCAACGTGATTTGTTGCAAATTATTAAAATTTGGACACAACAAACATTGTCGCAATTGGATATTCTCGATCAATTTTTTAAAATTTGGTCACAATTATTTTACCCTCGATTAATTGCAATCAATTAAATTTTATTTTTATCGCAATTTCTTTGTCTTCAATTATAACTAACTTTCGGTTGGTCTCAATTACTTTGTGATCGTTTTATGGTTGATCTCAATTACGTTGGGACTAACTTTCAGACTAGGTGTGGCACAGGTCTTCAATCTAGGGTATCATCAATATGTCGTGTGGTGTCGTTCACATATCCCCTCAATTGTTAGAAGTGTATTTTTTTATTTATTTTACAGTCAACTCGATTATTAGTATTTAAGATCGAGTTAATTAAACTTGGCTCGGATGATGCCATTGATTGGAGGAGGAAGGAGTAAACATGTAAAATAGATAAACAGATTTTGGTGGATTAACTCGGTGTTTTGGATCACCGGAAGGCGTTGCATTTATTTTAAATACAATATACAAATGACTCCGACAGTAGTGCATCACATCCTATCCAAAGAATCCGATCGACCCCTTGATGATCCTATACTTCGTATCAAAGTCTTGTAGGGACGCTACAATATCTCACCATATCCTGACTGGACATTGCGTTTTCGATGAACCAGGTGTATGTGCAAATTCACGCATAACCTGACAAATGTCCACCTCACAGCAGCTAAACGCATCTTGCGTTATGTGAAAGGAACACTCGAGCACATATTGATTTTCTACGCATCCTCTTTGAATCAATTAAACATATATGTTGATTTGGATTGGGCAGGGATCCTGACGACAAGATCTCAACAACTAGAGCCATGATTTTTTAGGACCCAACTTACTCTTGCGGATGTCCAAAAAACAGAGCACGGTCTCACGCTCTAGTACAGAGGCCAAGTACTGGGCTCTAGCCACGACCACAACCGAGCTAAGATGGTTATGCTGGCTGCTCCGTAATCTCGGATTTTGACTGCCCAAACCTCCGACGTTGTTAAGTGACAATCAATCCGCACAGTTCATGGTCTTCAATCTGATAATTCACGCACGAACTCGACATCTCGAAGTTGATTACCACTTCGTTTGAGAAATTTTCACGTGCGGTGATCTTTATATCAAGCATGTCTCTCCATAGAAGAGCAGATCGCCGATATCTTTACGAAACCAATGTCTCCACAGTCTTTTTCTCAGCACCGATCAAGTTTAAGTCTCGTCGATCCGCGTCGTCCGCATCGAAGGGGGATGTTAGATGATAGATATTAGTTAAAATTAATTGTAATGGTTGACATGCAATGCCACCTATAGTATAGATATAAATGTCTCTACATGTACATGTAGGGTGTCAAACGAACCGAGCCGATCATCTGGGCTCGAGCTCGGCTCTTCAGAGACTTTTCAGGCTCGGGCTCGCGAGCCTGGGCTCGAATTTAACCTGTAAGTTAAAATAATTAATTTGAAGACATGGATGATCAAACCTATGACCTCTTACATGCTAAGGAAATATTTTACCATCTGTGTTACATCTCTATTTTTTTTAAATATAATATTTTAAATTTTTTATACTTCTTACCGAACCCATCGAGCTTAACGAACCTGAGCATTGGGCTCGGGCTCGACTCGTTGGGCTTTATTTGACACCCTATGTACATATTAAACACTCACTGAAAACAAATTACAACCGTCCAGGATCGATAAGACCAAACCTATCCGACCTCCACCAAAGCTCTTTTTTGTTTGTTCTAATTTCCCCAAACTCGATCCTTAATTACCCAACTTTATGCTTAACAATTCTAAATTGAATCCATGAATGTTTTTTTTGGTAGAATGATTGTATTTTTTATAACGGATTCTTCCTTCGAATGATATATCTGAGTCACATAAATATAATATACCACTGATAGATATTAAATAAAAATGTCGTACACAACAAATTAAAATCTTTAAACCTCAGTAACTATTAGTAAAACTAATCTTTCAAATCTATTTTAATTTCAATGCAGTAAAAAAAAAATTCTTACATATTTTATATTTAGTTATTTACCATATTTATCTCTAACATGGTAATTTGGTAAATCTTTATATTCTTTAACCTAATGAGTAACGACGGGTCTGACCGTCGGGGTGTACTATTGTACTAATTTCACGACAATCCTAAATTTACCCTATTTCCCTCCCGCCAAACACAACCCTTGGGTTTTTTGGTCTCACTCTCTGTCTTCCGAGTTCCGATCAACAATTATGAGCTATGCGGCGTTCAAGATAAAGCATTTGCCGACGGGGATCGAGACGTGCGCGTCGGGGAATATTACTCACATCTCCGCCGACCTTTCCGTTCAGATTCCCCCAATCCAGTCCGATGATTCCGAATGGACTCATTCTTCCGTGGTAAAGAAGTCGAGTACTCCGCTACCTAATCTTGTTGTCACAGCCGGGAATGTGCTTGAGGTTTATGATGTTAGAGTCAAGGAGGAAGACGAGAAATCATCTGGTGGTGCGGAAACGAGAGGCGGGCCCGTCATGGATGAGATCACTGGTGCTTGCCTTGAACTTGTATGTCATTACAGGTAAGTTTATCGGTTAATTTCAAATAGCTTGCGAGGAGTTGTTTAAAGTAAAAAATTGATTGCAATTTGCTTAACAATGGTGAGATAAACTACAATAGATTGTTGGAGACATCTATGATGAAAGTATGAGAGACCAACCTTTTGAGACAATGTATCTAGTTACTGTATAATTAGACTACATAGCTAATGAGAGAGAGTCAATAAACTTATTGCTCATTTTCTTACTTCTGTTTTTATTTCTATACTTTATGTAAACTGAGCATTGACCTTATTTTTTTAATGAAATTTAATCGCTTCAAAAGAAAAACTCACAATTTGCCAACGTTTTATGACTGCGAACTAAAGATTCTCAACTCTCAATGACTCGGGGATCGTTGGAAATGTTTGAAGGGATGTCCAAAATATTTGTAGATGATGTCATCATAGTCTTTAGTGGATATTTTGTTAAGAAATCATCGATTGTTTACGGTAATATTTTTTCTTCACTGATAATTTACTTACAGATGTAAGCAAAATTTTGTTTTGGTCTGGTTGATTGTGAATGTTAGCCACATGATGATGGCACAATGTTTTTTCCAATGCAGTTTTTGACTTAAATCTAATAACCCCCATTCATTGAGAAAGGGCGCAATATGGATAAATTTTTATTTAACATTTTCCTCTATTTTCTAGATTGCACGGTAATGTGGAATCTATGGCAATACTCTCTACTAGTGGTGATGGCCACAGAAGAAGGGATTCTATAGTGTTGGCTTTCAAAGATTCAAAAATTTCCATCTTAGAGTATGATGACTCTGTTTGTGGGCTGCGCACTAGGTAAATACCAATATTTATCATTGTCTTGGTGATGTTTATAAATCATAACCATGTAGTTACGCATTTATTAATATTGTTTTAATCTTTGGATATTTGTTTAAAAAAATAATATTTGGATATTTAAAATCCTATTTCCAAGACTCAAACTTTTGCAGTTCAATGCATTGTTTTGAAGGCCCCGAGTGGAATTATTTAAAAAGAGGGCATGAATCTTTTGCTCATGGTCCTGAAGTGAAAACCGACTCTCAAGGCCGTTGTGCTGCTGTTCTTGTGTATGATTTGCAAATGATAATCCTTAATGCTTCTCAGGTACCTCTACATTCTTAGTTTTATATAATGGAATTTTGGAAACATGGAATTGGCATTTATGGGATAGCAACATTGGATAACCATATAGATTTAGTTACTATGAGATCACACTCGTTTTTATATCATTTGTAATCGGGCATTTGGGCTATGCCCCCTTTCATTTTCATCAATGGAATTTCAATTTCACCAAAAAAGTATTATTATGGGAGTTATATGTGGAGACTGTTATTATGCTGGCAGATGGCAGTTCATTAGCTGGTAGTTATCTCAGATATCCAACCCAAGATAATTTACTAATGTTGAACTGGATGGCCTGGTAGATTGACTCAATCTATGCTAGGAACTACCTCTTAAGCATCTGATCGAGGAGATTTCTATTGAACTCGTCTGGTCTCGTTTATATTCTTGTGATGAACTTACTGGTCTATAGAGTATTGTAACAAACTGGAATCCATCAATTTTCCTAATGAAAAATTTATCTTCATAAAAAAGAATCTACAAATTTTTAAGAACATAACTGAGATGAAGAAATTTGGAAGAAGGATACCTCAATGGAAAAGTATACTGGAAAGGAAAATTAACCATCTGTGCACCCTTGCTTCACTCATATAGTCATATTTATACTCACATTACGTGAGAGTGAAAATCCGTGATGTGAGTGTCTATCAATTAGAGAGGAACATCACATGCTCAAACCAAGTTGAGCATTTGGTTAGTCTTTTTATCTAGATGTGCTCTATCACTTACTATAATATGAATTTTATAAAGAAAGTAGGTATGTCAATGGATATCCGAAATTCGTTTAGGCTTAATCGAATTCGGATACTTAAAATACTATCCGAAGCTAAACGAATTCGAATACTCCTAAACGAATTCGAATAATTATCCGAATTCGAATAAGTATATAAATATATAATAATTTTATAATTTTTACCTTTTCTAATATAATGTAATCTGTATTGTGTTGGATTTATATGTTAAAATGTTATGTTTAAAATATCACAGAAGTTTTTATTAAAAAAAAAAGTAAAATATTATTTTATTTTTTATTTTTTTTGTAAATGTTATTCGAACTGAATTCGGATATCCGTATTCGGATATTTTAATCGAATTCGGATACGGAATTTGAAATTCGAATAATAATCGGACGAATTCGGATTATCCGGATACTAAACGAATTCGAATTCGGATACATGGTTATCCGGACCGAATTCGTCCGGTTGACAGGCCTAAAAGAAAGATCAAGATTTATGTATATGCTTAAAAAGCTCTGATTTTAATTTAATTAGTCAATCTGGTGGATCTATACCCATATTTGTTCGATTACCCAATTTATGTGGCTTGGTCAATTCACTCGTTTTTTCCTTGATAATTGGTATTTTTCATTTGATATGAAATAGGCTTTGTTCAGTATACGAGAATGTCACAAAAAGAGCTGTTGTTAGTTGTCACCCTTTAGAGATGGCTACAGTTGAAGTGTGGGAGACTAACATCCTGAAGGCGCTACATGAAATTTTTATATTTTTTAATTATTTACTAAAATACCCCTGGTACCTGAGGCGTGCCTAAGAGACAGTGTGCTAGGTCCTGGCGCACAATGCAATCACGCATTTAAAAGCTTGGTTTACATAACTAATTTGGAAAGGGTCAATGGACTACTGACTCATTTTCTTGTTGCTCTCTCTCTCCATGTAATCAGAACTCTGTTCCTCATTAGGGATGCAAATTAGCCTGAGCTTGGCTCATTAATTTTTTAAATGAGTTGAGCTCGAGCTTGATAAGTTTAAATTTAACAAGCCTGGCTTGGCTTATTTTATTAGCAAGCAAGCAAGCCTAAGCTTGGCTCAACTTGAAGCTTGCTTGGCTTGAGTGTGCTTGTTTAAGAATAAAAAACATTATATAAGAATCAAACCAATGTCTAATTAAAAAAAAGACATTACGCTGGTAGAACTCAATTAGTGAATTATGTCTTACAAGGCAAGTTTCAATACTGGGCGAACTGAACCACACTCCCTGCACAATCATTAAAAAGATACAAAGCCTAACTTACAACTTTATCTGAGATGGGAGAAGATGTAGTAGCCCAAAGAGGGAAGGAGGAATAGGGGTCAAGGATTTCTTTGCAACTAATGCCTCAGTATTAATCAAAAGAGTAGAGAGGATGTGGAGTCCTAATAACTCCATACTAGCAGATTGGATAAAAGCTAGATATATCAAGGGAAGAAGCATTGGGGAAATAGAGTGCAGACCTACTTTGGACTCCCACATGTGGAAAACAATACTAGCTAATAAGAAAACCATAGATAAATGTATAAATTGCTTGAGCAACTGTAGGGTCATCCAAATTGCCCCCTCCAAGCATTCAGAAACACTAAGGCCCAAAGGTATCATACAAGAGATAAACTTAGGGATCTAGTTCAAAAAGCCCCCCAAATTCTCCATAAAGTAAGAAGAGAAGGGATGAACGATTTTTATTTTTAATATGATAACTAACGATGAAAATGAAGTAAGTTTTTTATAATATTTTTTTAAAAAATTCTTTTCACCCTTATATTTATTTTATTTTAATTCCAAACAAGCTAAGCTTGACTTGATAGGACTTGGCTTGGGCTTGCTTGATAGATGTATCAAGCTTAGTGATTAGGCTTGAGCTTGGCTCATTAGCTTACAAGCTTGAGCCTAAACAAGCCAAGCTCAAGCCAAACCTGAGCTGCTCGCAAGCTTAGGCTTAAATTTGCATCCCTATTCTTCATTGTTAATAATGAAAAACTTTAATTGCTTTAAAAAAATGAAAATAAATTGATAGAATAATTGCAATCGAAGAATATATGGTTGATAGTTTCCTCCTGTTCTCCACATAGTTTAAAAAGCGACGCTTTAAGCGTCGCTTTTTTAGCTTTAAGCGACAAAGCGCTCCTCCAGGAGCGCTTTCTCAATCGCTTTTTCTGGTCGGGTTATCGGGTCGGGTTATTGGGTTGGGGCAACCCACTGCCCATATGAAATAATTTAAACTCTTTTAATTTCCCTTCTTACCCTTTCATTTCTATCTAACTATATAAACTCAATACCCTTCTAATAAAACCCTAATTTCTTTTTATCACTCTCACTTTTTGTCTTCCAAAACCCTAGAGCGCCGCCTGACCTCGCCGGAGCCGTCGCCTGACCTCGTTTTTTCCCTCCGTTCTTCACCCCTACTATTGGTATGAATGTCCTCAACTTTTCCATCAATTTCTCTACCTTCAGACCGTCTGAAAAGGGAAAAAAAGATGGCCGGATTCCGGCCATCCTCGATTTTTTTTTTTTTTTTTTTGGATTTTCAATGTCATGCCCTATAGGAACATGTAGCCTGATTTCATAACATTTTTAAATAAGTTTGCCGGATTATAAACAGGGGTATATATGCAATTTTCTAAAAAATTACATTTATTTACCAAAATGCCATTATTGCTTTTTCAACGGACGCTAAAGCGCTCAAAACTGAAAAAGCGCAAACTGAAAAAGCTGAGCGCTTTATAGCTTTTTAAACTATGGTTCTCCATAGAGTGTACAAAGTCCAGCGTGATTGCTATTTCTTAAAGAAATTGATGCAATTTATTTTCCAAGTTAATTTAATTTTGTTTAAACCTTGTTTTATTGGATGCTACTTGCATTCACTGCATTGGCAAATCTTTGAATTGTTTCATTTGATCAACAGTTGATCATCAAATTATTTAAATATTCATAACTATATGTTTTTGTGCATTGATTGTATCACATATTTATAATTTGTTATTCATTTTTCAACTTCTAAATTACTAAATTGCAATTTCTTCTTTTGTCTTTTCAGTATGGTCAGGTATTTGTCAGCGACGATGAAACTACCAGCAGAAGGGGTTCTTTTGCTAGTTGCATTGAGTCATCATATATAATAAATCTTCGTGAGTTGGACATGAAACACATCAAAGATTTCATCTTTGTACATGGTGAGTAGTATTTACCTTTTTCATCTCAATATTACGGTTATCACCCTTTTTTTGACTATGGATAAAATTTTATTACTAAAATGAAGAGCTTCATGTTAATGTTGACATGAATGTGTTACTAATATCACTATGGCAATCTGGCATGTCATTTTGATTTATTAGTGCTGATTATAATTGGATGTATTGTCTTATTCTTTCACCTTCGCAGGTTACATTGAACCTGTAATGGTTATACTTCATGAATTAGAGCTTACTTGGGCAGGGCGTACATCATGGAAACATCACACATGCATGATATCAGCTCATAGCATTAGCATGACGTTGAAGCAACATCCTTTAATTTGGTCTGCTTCGGTAAGATTTCAGATTTGAAGGCAAAATATTGCTATCAAATATCAATATTCTTTACATGACCTCATATTCTTCAAAGTTCAATCTGTATCCTATAAAATCATATTGAGCTTAATGTTTGGAGCAATTTTAGCCAAAGGAAGCAATCCTATAAAATCATATTCTTCAAAATCTGTAGTTTGAAATCTTGAGGTAATTTTAGCCAGCTATATAGTTGGGTGAAAAGCTATGGAAGAAATGGGCACCGTGCTTGCTCATTTCTCTTTTATTTGTAACATTTGGACTATGCTTATTTGATTTATTAATGAATTTTTATCTTTATCTTTATCAAAACAAAACTTTTTTTTGAAGCAATCACAGTTTTTCATTAATAACAATGAAGGGCAGTGCCCCTATTATAGAAAGAATTACATAAAAGAGAAACAAACAAGGAAATGAGCTAATAACCCATTGACTCTTTTTGATTAACTATGTAACCTAGTTATGTAATAACTAGATACACCATGGTTCAGGATGCGCCTTTGCGTGATGCGCCACCACCTGAAGCATTTGAACTTTTGCGTCAGTTGCATTTTCGTAAATATATAAAAATAAGGAAAATTTATATATTTTTTTTAAATACCTAAAATATATCAAAATACTTTAAGTAGTTCAAAACACATAGAATAGTTCAAACACAAAATATGATCTATGGGCCATTTTGTGTCCTCTTTGTCCGTTTATAGAACAAAAGATGTATGCTTTGTTGTCGAGGTTGGGGTTCATGTTCTGATGCTTCACTCTCATTTTCATTCTCTTCAAGTTCTTCAACCTCATGGTCCTCATCACGAACTTGACTAGTAAATGGTCTAGATTGACCACTCCTAGTCGATGGCTTTGGGTGCTCAGTTGCTCCAGCTGCCGTCTCCACATCGGCCCGAGTGAGGCCTTCTTCAGTACTCACCCACTCATTGTATGATCCATCAATACCAGTGACCATTCACTCATCAAGTTGAACTCGTCAACGTGAATAACGTCAAACTTCTTGGAGCTGTTTTCAACGATTAACTTGTTCGTTTTGAACCTCTCTGACAACTTCATATTGTAGTTGACGCAGATGAGGTTATCTAGCTACGCGACGCCCAAGCGATTTCTTAACTTAGTATGGAACTGTAAATGACATTTGATTTTAAACAGTCAGATGATATGAATTAAACATCGACTCGTAAATTCATTGATGAAATAGAAATGTAGAATTAAATCATACCTTTTCAACTTGAAGTAGAAACCTGGATTCAAAAAAATGCAGCCCTTATTAGAGGAGCCTTGTAATGCTTCCCCCAACGTTTGTCCATAATAGTATGAATCGGAAGGTACAAACTTGAATCTCCTTCAAAGTTGTTCTTTATAGTTTTTTTGGTCTCTAAGAAGGCCCCTTGAAGGTAAGCCATATTCGGTTTGGTGTCGCCATCCACAATCCTTGACACCTTCAGAATAGGTTCCGACGATAAAAGTATTTGATCGACTATCAACCAAAAACGTACATTAAGGACTGTATCGACCACATCCAAGCAAGTTCTTTGAGAGGGACACCTCGCCCAATTGGACCAATCAAATTATCCTTGGCACTTTTGATACTTTGAAGGGTGAGGAAAGTCGTGGTGAAACGAGTCACTCCGCATCAAATAAGTTCTCTATCATTCAACTTGAGCCACTCCGCACGCATAGTAAAGATGGAATGGATGAAACTAGTGATCTTCTTCGCACTTTGGATCATTTCTTTGGAATATAATTTGGAATTCTACAAAAAATAGAATTTGGAATATAAGTAACTATGAATTCTAAATATCTAAGTGTGAATTTGGAAAATAAAAATAAAAATTACCTTCCGATGTCCTCAAGTAGCAGGTCCAAGACATGGGCAACACATGGGGTCCAAAACATATTTGAATTTTGGATATTTCTCCATCAACATACGTCCAGCCATAATGTAGTTCAATACATTATCCGTGCACACTTGGACAATCTTATTGCTACCAATATTTTCAATTACTTCTAATTCTTTGGCTATGAACTCCCCTGTCTTCATGTCGGAGGTGCAATCAACAAATTGAAGGTAAAAAGTTTCTTCCTCAAAATTACCAAGTAGTTGATGATACATCTCCCTCTACGATCAATTCAACCATCGGACATCAGAGCACAACTCTGCTCATCCAATTTGATCTCATGAGCCCTTCGTATTTCATGAATGTTCCAGACTTCTTTGGTAAGTATCCCTCCAACAATTTGTTCTGGTGTTGGAGGAGTGTATCCTGGACCGTACCATCTAATACCCTCCACCCATGCCTGGAAATAAACTTAGGTAAGTAATTTCAAATTTTATAAAAAAATAGAATTTGAAATATTACCAATAATTCAGTATTAAGAGCGACCTTGAAAGGAACACCACTGGTGAAGAAAAATTTACCTTCATATTGATGGAGCAATTCTCTCTCCTGTTTTTTCATATGATCGGAAGCGTTCTGTTTGTCGTTGCCTGATTATATCGTGAAATGTTTCGTCTTTCAACAAACCTAAAGGACCGACTTTTTTCAAACCAAAGTCCACTATCTTCTTCGTTGCAGTCGATGAAGTTGAACCTGTACCACTCAATGCAATTTTACTCTTAATCGGATCCGTCGGTAGTAGCTCGACATCGACGATCGATGGTTTCTTCGAGACGACTTTGTCTTGGAAAACCTTTAAGATCTCCTCTCTAATCTTCATTGGAGCTTTCGGGTATGCTCGTATGCCTAATTTTCCACCGTTCGGGTTCACTTGAGTGATGTGCACCTTCACACGGTGGATTCCGTTGGTAGAAACGAATCCACAAAGAAGGCACCAAACGGGTTGTGTGCTCTTGCCTTCTTGTTTTTCGGCGTATGCGACATACTTCCAAGTAGGATCGCGATCGTTCCAATTTGGAGGTCGTTTGCTCTTCCATCCAAGTACAATTTTTCGTCGATCGATGGATCATAGATAGATACTAGTATCTATCTCTTCTGGAGGATTTGTAGTTGAATCCTTTTGAACTTGACCATCTTCTTCTTCAATGATGTTGTTGATGTCTTTATTGACTTCTTCAATAGGTACTTGTTGTGCACAATCATTTTCATGAAATTCATCCATTTTTAAAATCCTAAAACAATAACAAAATAATTAAAAAACCACAACCCTAATCTACATATATAAAAAATGAGATGAAGAAAGATAAAAAATCTAAGATTTAAAAAAAAATCTAAGATTTTAAATATATTTTTTTGACTTCCCCCCCTCCAAATTAGTTCACCGGAAGCTCGCTGGAGGGATGCCTGGAGAACGCCGGAAAAATCGGGGGAAGAGCTGGCCGGAGTTGGGAGCAATGTGGGGGGAAAAGGTAAACCCTAGGGAGGGTTTTGTGTTTTCAGAAAGTCTGGAAATGCAAAACCCTGTCTGTTTTAATTAAATAATTAAAACTGACCCGGATCCGGGTCGGATCTGGCTAGCACATCTCCTTTTGAGGTCGCATCCACGCATATGTGTGCGCATCCTATTCCTTGAGATACACTGCCTTTGGAGGTTGGTCTCCCATACTTCCATTGTAGAAGTCTCAAAAGGCATTTGCTAAGTTTCTAGCTGTCTATTGTGACATATTAGTTTGTTTAAAAATGCTTTTTGTAATTTTTAAAATAATTTTGGTGGTATTGTTTTGTTATTTTCTGTTTAATATTTTTTGCATTACCAATTGTTTTTTATTATGTTTGCACATCTATTCATTTTTTACTCGTTATTGTCCATATCAGAATCTCCCTCATGATGCATACAAGCTTTTTGCTGTACCATCACCAATCGGAGGTGTTCTTGTGATTTGTGCAAATTCTATCCATTATCATAGTCAAGTAAGACCATATTTTACATTTAAGCCTACCTTTTAATTTTGTATCTCTATTGCTGTTTATCGGCATTCTATTTTTTTTAACATTAACAGTAACCTTTTTTTTTGATGAATAAGTAACAGTTACCTTTGGTTGTCAACTTGTCATGTGATTTCATTCTTTTGAGGTTAACCTCACAGGAAGCTGTTCTGCAGTTATTTAATGTTCACTGTGAAATTGAAATGATACGCTAATTTAATATAAAATAATCTACCAATGTAAAGCAAACAATACACCATTTCATTTAAAAATACAGGCCATTGATATATTAATTAATGAATATAATTTGCCAATCATAGATTTCAGAGTAGAAACAATATGCCAAAGTGAACAAAAATGATGTGTAATATGGAACGGTTGAGATTTAAATTTTTGCATCATGTATTCCAATGGTGTAATGACAGAATTTTTTTTGGGTGAGGGCGTGAGGCTAACCACACATAATAACTTCATTTTATATATATCAATGGTCACCTTTCATTTTCAAAATATATTAAAAAAATGTTGCACATATATATTAATATATATCTTTATGTAAAATATTTTCTGATTTTTTCAATTCTGCAGAATTCATCCTGCGTACTTGGCGTTAACAATTTCTTTGCTTCTGGTGATGACAGGTTGGTATTTGTTTCTGTTCTGATATTTTCTTTCTTTCTTGTATTATTTTCTGTTTGCTGATATTTTTCTTTTCCCCTCCTATCTTGCTAGTTTGTTTGCAATTCGAATTTTGGATTCCCTAATCCCTAGTTTGTAAACTGCTTTTGATTTTTAGCTTTTCGTCAATGAAGATATTTACCATAATAGTAGTAAGAAGGCTTCCAGGCGATATGTGCAGACGAAGTTCAGATATACCATATCAATGAAGATCTTTCACTTAATATATGCAGATGATATTCTGATATTCTCAAAAGCAAATAATATTCCCTAAAGGCATAAAAATGTTCCAAAAAATTCTCCTCCCATACTGAACTAGAATTAAGTTCAAAAGTCTAAACACATTGACTAGATTGCAAAGCTGGGGAAGCAACCTACATACCACATGCCTACTATGTGGGATGGAGGAGGAAATAACGCTACACCTATTTTTTAACTGCCCATATTCTAGGCATCTCCTACTTAAGGTATATCATTAATGCAATCCACTTGTTTACTCTGCAATGCAAGAGATGAAACCATAGTTCAAAAAGCGACGCTTAAGCGTCGCTTTAAGCGAAAATAGCGGCAAAGCGGTTTTTTTGGACCGCTTTGCCAAACGCTTTATTCCAGAATGTTATAATGTGTTTTTTGGACCATTAATGAGGTATTTATTTATCTCATACACGTGTTATTTATCAGATATAACCGCTTTAGCTAAATAATACGTGTCTATTAATGGGAAGTTAAAGCTTTAACCGCTTTAGCTAAATAGCTAAAGATATATCTGTTTATATTTAGCTAAGATAACCACTTTAGCTATTTAGGGTTATATATAGCTAAACCGCTTTAACCGCTTTAAGCGACGCTAAAGCGGTTAAAGCTAAAAAAGCGCTCCCTGGAAATTGGGAGCGCTTTCCGCTTTTTCGAACTATGGATGAAACAAGAGGGCACCTATTTTTTACCTGCATCTATTCTAGAGTCATACTTCTCCCATTGGTGGAAAGTCTAAGTGACATCTTTTAGAAAGTCCTAAACATCCCTAAACCCTCTATAAACCACTCAGACATCAGGTCAGGAGATCTCACTGAGGCTTGTCGAAAATTAATATATCACTCTCCAATTTGGGGAAGGGAACCAAAATATAACAAGGACCCAACTTTTTTTTTTTGAAGCAATTAAAATTTCATTAAAAAAATAAGGGCAATGCCCAACTTACATAGAGTATAGAAATAAAAACAGAAGTAAAAAAAAATGAGCAAAACATCATTGACTCTCTCCCATCAGCTATGTAGTCTAGTTATACAGTAACTAGATACGCATGTCCATCCTACCTATCTTCCTATTATGCAACTTAGAAAATGAAACCAAAGGATACCTTTTCTTCAACTGCAGCTACTCTAGAGCCATCCTTCTATCCTTAGTTGAAAAATTAAACAATATTATCTGGAAAATCCCCACACCCACCACCACATACCCAAACATCAAAATAGGAGACCTAATTGAGACATGTCAAAAGCTAACACATCACTCTCAAATTTGGGGCCAATTATGGAATATGATTGGAGTCTTGAGTTGACACATATGGGTTGAAAGAAACAGAAGATGGTAGCAACATTTTCTCAGGCCACTAGATTCTGTTCTTAAAGAGGTTTTGAATGACATCAACAACTCCTTTAGGTCAGAGAGTTTCAAGAAGAGTTGTTGTCACCCTTTGGGACCTTGCACAATACAGATTTGGGAGACCAACCCCCTGAGGCAGATATTCTAATTTCTATACTAGGCAATATGGCTGTGTGGAAAGTGTCAAAATGAGACTTGCTCTCATTTTCATATTTATATCTATATTTTATATCTAGTTTTTATTGTATTAGGGGTCAGGGCAATGCCCCTCATTTTTATAAATGAAAAATTTAACTGCTTCAAATAAATAAATAAAAATAAACCGAAGATGGAAGCAACACACACTCAGACCACCAGAAAACTGTGCTCAAAGACATCAGTATCTCTTTCAACCTTGACTGTTTCAAGAAGAGCTGCTATCATCCTTTGGAGGGATCATCAGAATTCAAAAATTCAAATATGGGAGACCAATCTCCTAAGGCAGATAACCTGGCTAATATTACCATAGTTCAAAAACGCTTAAAGCGGTCCTCCAGGACCGCTTTCTAAAACGCTTTTTCTGGACGGGTTATCGGGTCGGGTCGGGTTGGGTTATTGGGTTGGGGCAACCCATTATCCATGTGAAATAACTTAAACTATTTTAATTTCCCTTCCTACCCCTCCAATTTCTATCTAACTATATAAACCCAATACCCTTCTAATAAAACCCTAATTTCCTTTATCACTCTCACTTCTATTTCTTCCAAAACCCTAGAGATATGGGAACTGAATCCCAATTTCATCATTGCATGAATGAAATGGAAGAAATTTTAAGAGATAATATAGATATTGGTGCACGTCTAGATGATTAGGTTATATGACTTGTAAATGGTTTTCAAATAATTTGGATGATGTCTTGAATAATTACAGGTTTATATATATTTTATATATATTTTTAAAAAAATTAGCATTATTTACAATAATGCCACTACCGCTTTTTCAGCTTTAAGCGCGCTAAAGCGCTCAAAGCTGAAAAAGCGGTCAATGGAAAAGCTGACCGCTTTTCCGCTTTTTGAACTATGAATATTACTTTAGGCAATATGACTGGTTGGAAAGTGTCAAGATGGGCATGTGCCCATTCATCCTTACGTTTTTATTTCTTCTTCTTTTTCATTGTAATAAGGGCATTTCCCTTCATTTATATATAAATGAAAAACTTAATTGCTTCAAAAAAAAACAACCTTATTACAATATTTGTAAAGGTTAATGAAAGTAATATTTACAGAATCGATACATTAATTTTTATTTTGCGTTACATTCATAATTATATGTAAATTTTTGCTCCTTGTTTACAGTTCCAACACACCAAGAACAAATTTTAGCGTGGAGCTTGATGCAGCCAATGCAACATGGTTAGCTCATGATATTTTAATGTTCTCAGCAAAAAACGGAGTAATACTCTTGCTCACACTGGTTTATGATGGAAGGTAAATGATTGTCATTTTTGAAATTTAATTATAGTTTTAGTTTCTTACCACTATCTGGATTACTGTAATTAAGATGTATTTGGAAAAATAAATTAGGCAGTTTTTTTTACCATTTTCATTTTTTATATAGTGTAGTTCATTTATGATCAATCGGTAATTTATTTCCTTATTTGTTTTTTTTTGAGAAATTAAAGTTTTCATTACTGAAAAAGGAGGTTAGGCAGAGCCCAAGATTACAGATATAGGGAAATGCAAATACAGTAAATGTAAAAAAACGTTAAATGTAAAACATTGTCTATCTCTTATACAACTGTGGCCATGACTATCTAGCCAAGGACTGAGGCCTCAAGAGGTTGGACTCCCATGAACGTATAACTTGTATTTCAATCTGTAAAAGATTGTGGTTTTTGTAGGATGTAGATTCATATGCAATGCTCACATCCTTTTTTGTTTGTTGAGAAATTAAAACTTTCATTACTGAAAAAGAGGTTGGGCATAGCCCAAGATTACAGAATATAGGGAAATGCAAATACAGTAAATGTAAAACATTGCCCATCTCTTATACAACTATGACCCTGACTAACTGGCCAAGGACTGAAGCCTCAAGAGGTTGGACTCCAATGAGCGTATAGCTTGTATTTCAATCTGTGAAAGATTGTGCTTCTTATAGGATGTAGAATCATATACAATGCTCACATCCTTTATAGGATGTAGATTGTTGTTTCTCTTTTTTTTTTTGAAAACAATTAACTTTGTTGTTTCTCTTCTCCTCTCTATATAAGAGGCGTTAATTTTTTTTTTAAAGCAATTAAATTTCATTAAAATAAGGGCAATGCCCAAGTTACATAGAGTATAGAAATAAAAAACAGAAGTAAAAAAAAAAGAGCAAGAATCCCATTGACTCTTTTCCATTAGCTATTGTAGTCTAGTTATATAGTAACTAGATACGCCGCCTCAGAAGGTTGGTAAGAGGTGTTAATCCTTATGATTATCATAATGCTACAATATATTTCTCTTACTTATGTTTGAACACTTTTGGGCTTCTAGGGTTTCATTTCCCCAATGCTTTGACAATTTATTTTAGATTATTTTTAACACGGATTGACTTTTTTTACCTGTATTTGCAGAATGGTGAATAAACTCGAGCTTTCAATGGCTAAGATCTCAGTCTTGACATCAGTAACAAATTCAATTTTCTTCGTTGAACAAGATTTTTCTTTCTTTCTGCTATAATTTTTTTTGGACTGAAACTTTTCTTCCTTTTGTTAATGTCTTGACATTACTTTTAACAATCTTCCATATTTTGGTGATTAGGGGATCACCACGATTGGGGATAAATTCTTCTTCCTTGCCAGTCGTTTGGGAGATAGCATCCTTGTGCAGTATAATTGTGGAACATCTTCGTCAAATTCCTCGCATGAGAAAGATGAGGTGCACAATCATATCATTTTTTATTTTGTTTTTCATATTTTGTCAATAATTCTAAATAAGCAAGAGGTTATTTGAACAAGCATTGATATTGTTTGACTTTTAGGTCTGACATTGGCTTGGAAATTAACAGAGGATTTGTTTTGTTTTGTATTTCTTTAAAGCTCAAACTTTAAAGTGTCTTTAATTTTCTTTTCTTTTAGTTTGACTTGCAATTTTCTTGCATTTTTTTGTTCATGCAGGATGCAAATAAAGAGGATGATGTCCCTCCTGCGAAGAGGTTGTGCACGCCATCATTTGATGCTCTTGAAGATATTTCAAGCATTGATGAGTTGTCTTTATATTCGTCAATTAATAATAGCTTAGTGTCAACAGAGGTATTTTCTTCTTCTAGTTATCTCTTTGGTTATATTGAACACAAAAACACTTACCGAATTATAAGTTTATTGCTACTACAATTTAAATGATCAGAAAGTCATTATAGGTTATATATAGCTGTGTGTTTGTTATAATTTACAAGTTTAAGTAAACACATGGTTTTAATTGCACAAACTTAAGCGTAGATGCACAGTCTAGTGGAGATGTGTAACACATATCTTCTTAGGTGGATTTGGGTAGGATCCAGACGGGTCTTGGCATGAATCACTTAATTTTAATTGTTTTAATAACCAAAAAATAGGTATCGAAACAATTTCTGATTTGTGATTTTGCTCTTCGGAAGTTCTCCAGACGATTCAAGCCATTTCTGGATACATTTGTTCTAGTGACCTCTCCACAGCTTATTTCTTAGTCCAATCTTAATGTGGACCAGATTAACACTGCCAATCTAGTTTGACAAATGATATTATTGTCAAGAAATTAGATTGGGGTGGATCTAGATGATCCAAGACAAGAATATCTGAATCCACTGATAGAGTTGGGACTTGGGATCCATTAACAAGAATAGGAATAGAGAAGATAGAAATTATTCGAGAATATAGTACTTAAAATAATTGCTTCTCATCCTATACCAAGGAAGAATTTGTGAAGACAAGTGTAAAAATCCATTAGGGCATAAGACAGAGACCAGACTTGTGCCCATTTAGTGTATTTCTGACTACATCATGTGCCTCCTCTAATTAATCATTTTACCACAAATGAAGTGAGTCATCAACATCTGGAGAATAATACTGCGCCATCTGGAGTCATCACGATGCGCCATCAAGAAATGAAGCGAGTCATCACCATCATTTTACAATCCAAGGTTTGGAATGCGTCTCTGCACGATGCACCACCACTAGGAGCATCAGTGGCATATTCGAAAATATTGGTTAGATTTTGTCAAATATTAAAAAAGTTATAGTAACTTGAACTTCAACTTATTGAAAAAAATAACAGTAAAGTTCTATACAAATTTATTCTGCCAGCTAGTTAATATGAAGACAAGGTTATGCTCGAATGATTATTTGGTATTTGTATTGAAATGAAAAAAATGGAAGAGGTGGGATTTGTATCCATTTCTTTTGTTAGAAATGATGTAACTCTAACCAATAAGATTCACACTCAACCTACGCGGCCAGCTCCATTCTTATCTTGCATACGAACTAAGGGCACACCGCACATACTAAATGATTCTAATATTAAATATAAATGTTTTTTGTTTTATTTTATGCTACCATATGACATTATTTGATTTTCCTAATTAAATATTTGCAGTTAAATGTCATACTTTATGTAAATTCTATTTTTTTAATAAATTTGTTTTTTGGTAGACTAAACTTTGTATTTATATCCTCCATTCAACTGCAGAAAAACTTTTCATTTTTGGTAAGGGATTCACTAGTAAATATTGGTCCACTGAGGGATTTCTCTTATGGTTTGAGAATCAATGCTGATCCAAATGCCACAGGGATTGCAAAGCAGAGCAACTATGAAATGGTTAGTTAACTTTTCTTTTATGATTCTAGTATTCTATTATTCCACCTAAATTTTCTTAAAATTGTATATATTTTTCTATTTGGCTTGGCAATCTTGTATCTTGAATGATTTGTTTTCTATGTCAAGCCATTTATCATTTACAAATATGCATTGATTGTATGGATCAACAACTGTAATCGGTGTTAGCAGTTAGCACTTCTTTTTTCTGATAAGTTTGTCGTCTTCTCTTTTTACTATGTTTTTTTGATGTTGATTAAGGTTTGTTGCTCCGGTCATGGAAAGAATGGGTCTCTTTGTATTCTCCAACAGTCTATTCGTCCTGAGTTAATTACAGAGGTTAGTTTCTTTTTTCCGTCTCATTGTTTGTTAATTCACTATATATCTTCTAGTTTTTAAGATGGTTATATTGGTGAATAAGCATCCATGATGGTCTAGGCGCTGGGATCCAATTATCATAAGCGCCTTGCCTAAGAAAGATTTAGCATTCAACGATTTTTCCTGTCAGTTTTGTTTGTTTGCAATTTATTGTTTTTGAGGTGCTTACCTAGGCAACAAGGTGTTTATGATGATCGAGACCCTGAGAGGCTTACCTTAGCCCTTAAGGCAGATTTCGGAAGGTGGTGAGCTTGTGTCTTGATGTAGGCCCTCTATCCGTGGAGGGCCCCAACTCTTCTCAATAGGCCTTTTAAGTTTTAACCCATCTCGTGGGAGTCCACCACTATAGAGATGGGTATGTAAAGAATAAAAGGTGGACATTTTTGTAGTTTTTTTTATTATAATAATTCCAGGTGACTTGGTATAGACAACACATTAGTAGGCCTCCTGAGGTAGTCCTTAAGGAGGTCATTAAAGACATCAATTTCTCCTTTGATTCAGTGTATTATAAGAAGAGCTGTTGTCACCTTTTGGAGACATCTATGATGGAAGTATGGGAGGCCAACCTCCTGAGGCAGCGTATCTAGTTACTATATAACTAGACTACATAGCTAATGGGAGAGAGTCAATGAGTTTTTTGCTCATTTCTTTTTACTTCTACTTCTATTTCTATTCTCTATTTTTTTAACTTGGCATTAGCCTTAGTCTAAAAAAATTCCAGGTGACTTTTTATCTTTCTGTTTCCTCTCTTTTCTTGAAGATTGTTCATCTTCTCCTGAGGAAATCAAGGCTTGTTGAAGGATTTCAATACCCAATGGGCCTTATCTTCTGTTATATTGTGGATTTGAGGTGCTTTTTTCCACACGATATTAGCTGGCTATTTTGTTAGTAATTTGTTTTATTTTATCAAATTTGTAGGTAGAATTAGCTGGTTGCAAAGGTATTTGGACTGTTTATCACAAGAGTGGTCGGAATCATGTTACTGATTCAAAATTATCAGCAGCAGATGATGAATATCATGCATATTTGATTATTAGCTTGGAGTCACGAACTATGGTAACTATTTTTTTTTTTGTAAAATAGTGAATATCTTTGAATAATGAATTTTAGATAATGTTCAATTGACTAAAATCTATTTAACTGCTTCAAAAAAAAAACACTAAAATTGTGATTATAGCTAGTTCTCCCTTCATATTTTGTTACCATTGTTTTAATTTTTGACCGAAAGCTCTAATATATGTTAGACAGTTACTATGTTAGACAGTTACTAACCGTCAGTTAGAGTGATTGAATTTAATATCAATAAACTCAAAATATAGATATAAATGATTGGAAGGTTCAGGATGCGTTTTTGCGCGATGTGCCACCGCTAGGAGCTCTTTTGCCAATGGTTTATTTGTAATTATAATAAAAACTAAAGAAAACACATGTATTATTATATATCAATTCCTAAAATAAAGATATTTGTAATTATATCTTTTGTTCTGGTTCAAATTGTGGTGGCCGGAGGGTCGATGGAGGATCACTGAAGGTTGGGCGGATGGACTTGCTGGATTGGAGGTGGGATGGTTCTTTAGGGTGGATCCGACCTGGATTTTCATCGGCGCACATGCACAAAAGCGAGCATCTCGAATCATGAATGAATTTATATATAGATGATACTTATATCTGCTTATATTATAAATTTTAAATAATAACTATAATGCTCACAACTCACGAGAATGCGCACATATTTTATTTTGATGAAATAAAATTTTCATTACTGAAAAATAGAGGGATGGTCATGGCCCAGATACAGATGCAGGAAACGTTCATTAGATATGAAGTGGGCCTTGCCCATATACAACAAAAAAGAAAATAAAAACAAGTACATTACGGTAGATAGAAACCAGAAATAGGAACCAGGGATGCCAAAAACTAACTGCTCAACCATTGCTTTGTAGCATTTGCCTCAACCAAACCTAGATCAGGGGGTTTGGCCTTGACCTCAAAATATATCTTGTTGTCTCTTATAACCTCTGTTATAACCACCTCTTCAGGTCTAAAGCTTCCTGATTTCTACCTTCTATTCCTCTCTTGCCACACATGCCAAGTAATTCCTCTAATTAGCATCCAAAGTAATCTCCAACAGTTTGAGCCTATCCTTAGAGATTGGATGCAGTCAATAACATCCCTCAGTCTGATATCTCCTTTTTTTTTTAAAGCAATTAAATTTCATTAGAATAATGCTAATGCCAAGTTTATAAAAAATAGAGAATAGAAATAGAAATAGAAGTAAAAAGAAATGAGCAAAAAACTCATTGACTCTCTCCCATTAGCTATGTAGTCTAGTTATACAGTAACTAGATACGCTGCCTCAGGAGGTTGGTCTCCCATACTTCAATCATAGATATCTCTAAAGGGTGACAACAACTCTTCTTGTAAGTTGTAATACTCCGAATCAAAGGAGAGACTGATGTCTTTAATGACCTCCTTAAGGACTACCTCAGGAGGCCTCCTAATGTGTTGTCTATATCTTTTGTTTCTTTCCGTCCATATATGTTAGGACAAACACCCAATAACATTCCATAGTAGCCATAGTTTAAAAAGCGACGCTTTAAGCGACAAAGCGCTTTCTCAATCGCTTTTTCTGGCCGGGTTATCGGGTCGGGTCGGGTTACTGGGTCGGGTCAACCCACTACCTATATGAAATAAATTAAACTCTTTTAATTTCCCTTCTTACCCTTCCATTTCTATCTAACTATATAAACCCAATACCCTTCTAATAAAACCCTAATTTCTTTTTATCACTCTCACTTTTTGTCTGAAAAGGGGAAAAAAGATGGCCGGAATCCGGCTTGTTTTGCTGGATTCCGGCCATCCTCGATTTTAAAAAAATTTTTTTTTTTTGGATTTTCAATGTCATGCCTCATAGGAACATGTAGCCTGATTTCAGAACATTTTTAAATAAGTTTGCCGGATTATAAACAGGGGTATATATGTAATTTTCTAAAAAAATACATTTATTTACCAAAATGCCATTATCGCTTTTTCAGCTTTAAGCGCGCTAAAGCGCTCAAAACTGAAAAAGTGCAAACTGAAAAAGCTGAGCGCTTTATAGCTTTTTAAACTATGATAGTAATTTTTTGCGCAGTCTCCGTCAGATCCCTCAATCTAATATCTGGATTGGATTGGGTGGAAACTGGACATGCTCTTAATGTTGACATGCTCTAGAATTTCTCCTCCCACAGTCATCGTCATGGTCAAACTAGTTCAGATTGTCATCATCAAACCTCCCACGATAAGGATGTTTGTATATTTTTTTTGAAGATGGAACGACACGGTTCGAGTGAAACGATTGCTCCTCATAGTTGATTCTTCTTTTGTATCTGGTTCCATGCCAGTTTTGCTCTATTTCAGCCACTGTTCGACGGATCTCCTTAATCTGTTTTTGAATATGTCTGAACCATTCTTCGTCGGCCATTGTAGGACCATCTTCACACCCATATAACTTGCTTTCCCCTTTTCACCTTTTGTTGAATTTTCTATTATTATTTTTTTGCTACTTCCATCTCTTATCATTTCTAGTTACTGCGGAATTTCATTTATTCTTTTTTTATCTTGTTCAACATTTTTAAAATTATGATATTATTTAATCAACTTTTTACATGAAATTATATAACTCATTTGTATCGATTTCCTACTCTCTACAACTAGGTTCTTGAGACTGCAGATCTTCTAGGGGAGGTCACAGAGAGTGTGGACTATTATGTTCAAGGTAGTACCATTGCTGCTGGAAACCTATTTGGAAGGTATATTTCATTATTATCTCTGATTTTTTGGAAACTTATTAGTGTTCATGATTTATTAAATATAAGTAGACAATCTTACCCTTCATAGTTGCCTGGCATCATTGAAATGTCACATCTGAATTCTTCAAAAAGTTCTAGGCCAGAACTCAAAAAGTCACATCGACCGTCTAAGACAATTTCATAGAGGGAAACCTTTTATAAAATCCTCCAGCTACACTTTCCTCACCTTAGTAGCCAAGACACCCACAACTATCGATATAGAAGTTAACGACACTTTTCTTAACTACGTCACAGACACTTCTCAGATAGAGTTGGATGACCCTAGAAACGGAGTGAGTCACTCCCCGAGATACACAAAGAAGTCGACTTCACTTACTTTGTACAAGTCGTTGACTTCTTGGTTGGGAATTATCCTTTGCAAGCTGTTGACCAACATAGGAACTACAATCGCACCTACATATGTCGTGTGCCAAGATTTACTCAGCTACCAACATAGATGGAAGTGGCAATGACAAAGATGTCTCGAGAGCTAGCTGAATACACAAAATCACATATAAGAAGCTAGTCGATCACACTCTTCATCCCCTCCTAGTGTGCCTAATTAATTGGTCTGGGCCAACTCTCATTGTGGATTTTCCACTCACATACAATAAGAGTTGACTTGTTGAAGGGTGGTTACATTTTATTGTAAAAATGTAATTTTCTCTCTCTCTCTCTCTCTCTCTTCTACTTTTGTTTCAAATTGCTTTTCTCCTTGATCTGTTGATCCTATTCATTGGTGGATTCCAATCTATTCTTCACATATTAGTGGATTCAAATCTGATTATAACCTGATTCAAATCGGACCTAGGAAATTTCTATGTAGCAATAAGGTCGATGGGCATGCCCATCTCTCACACTAGATAGATTAGCTCTATCTCTATTTTGTATTTTCACTTTTCTGTTTTTCTATTCCATTTCTAAGGACTTTAACTTTATCAAAAAACAACCAAAACAACCACCACTTATGTTAGGCACAGGATGGGAGAGAGTCAATGAGCTTCTTGCTCATTTCTTTTTACTTCTGTTTTTTATTTCTATACTCTTTGTAAACTGGACATTGACCTTATTTTTTTAATGAAATTTATTTGCTTCAAAAAAAACGTAAACTGTCATCTCTGCCTATTAAGCCTTCTAATTTATCAAGCAGTGCTTAAACAAATTAAACATCAAACTAATTTAATAATTAATATATATTCTTACTATACCAGATTTTTCTTTATAAATAGACTCCACAAACCATTTATTTTTAATTTTTTATGCAGACGCAGGGTTGTTCAGGTTTTCAAAAATGGTGCTCGAATATTAGATGGGTCTTACATGACTCAAGAGATTTTCTTAGGTGAATTCAGTTCAGATAATTCATCTAACTCCGATAACCTCAATGTGGTCTCCGTCTCTATAGCAGATCCATATGTTCTCGTGAAAATATCTGATGGTAGCATTCAACTTCTAGTTGGAGGTATTTTTGACAGCTTTTCGTTTGCTTCAATTTGAACACTGAAATTCAATTTGTTAATATCTTTCCGATTTATGTTGGCCTTTTTGTCACAACCACTCCATATATGGCATATATTACCTATGCCCTCTAGGTATTTTGACTATTTTCAAGACTTCTTCCGGGAGAAATCCCATATAGATGACCTTGATGTATGAATATGGTCTAGGATACTATCCAATTTCTCTGTTCTGTTATGGGCAACAAGATGGACATACATCTGCAACTTTAAAGATGCTATGAGCCTATGACAATGTTAAATTCCCATTCCTACCACATATCTTTTATGCAACAATGAAGATGAAACACTAAGGAGTTGGAGAGTGCAAGTACCTCCTGCCTGACTATCATGCAATCTGGAGGAAAAATTTAAAAGTCACCTCTTCTTCAACTGTTCATATTTCAGGTCTCTCCAAATTCCGTTGGCTGAACACATGAACTTCGTCTTCTGGAGATTAATAAATATTCCAGTTTCCACTCAATCAAGCCTAGATATTAGATTGGGAGATCTTACGGAGGCTGCGCAAAAATTCACACACCATTCCCCCCCTTAGGGGTTACTCTGGAATGCCATTGGGTGCTTGTCGTGGCATAATTGGACAGGTAGAAATGAAAGATACAGACAATACACCAGTAGGCCTCCTGAGGAAGTTTTTGAGGTCATTAAGGGCATCAATCTCTTCTTTGGACTGGAGTGTCACAAGAAGAGTTGTCGTCGTCCTTTGGAGACATCAACTATGGAACTATGTAAGACCAACCTCCTGAGACAACGTGTCTAGTTACTGTACAGCTAGATTACATAGCTAATGAGAGAGTGAGTCAATGAGCTTCTTGCTCATTTCTTTGTACTTCTTGTATCTTTAAATTTTTACTCCATGTAATTTAGGCATTGCCCTTCATTTGTTAAATGAAAATTTAATATCTTTAAAAAAAATAATGAAAATAAAAGTCATAAAACAATCTTACATCTTTTCTTCATACAAAATGTTGGAAAATCAAAATGGGTATTTATCTCTTTACCATTGCTTTCAGGAACCTCCTTGTTATTCATTCAAAGAGGTTGCTGGAGCTGGAATCGCTCATCATCAAGGTTTTACCTGCATTTAGTCTTTCATGTGATGGAGCTGGTCGCATGAGCACCTAAGGCGCCTAGACATCGCATGAAACAAAGTGAAATTTTGCAATATATACCCTGTATTTTTAAAATATTACATTAAATACCTATATTTAGGGCAGAGTAGAGGAGAGTCGCTGGTGTTTGGAGAAGACCCGTCGACGTTCGTCGGAGGAGCTCGCCGGAGTTATTGTTCGGTGGTGTTAATCAAGTGACGGCTTGATTACCTTCACAATGTTGGTGGCACTCGATTTACCTAGCTAAACGATTAGAAAAGTAAGAAGAAAAGAAGAACACAGATTTATAGAGGTTCCACACAAGATGGTGTACATCCTCTCTCTTCTGCCGCGGTGATGGATTTGTATTAATCAAATCACAATTTGGGTTAGGGTTACAATGTAATGTAATCATAAGATATTACTTTATAATTGGCCCAATAAGGTCTAGACAAGCTCTACACAACTCCCAAATTACCAATATACCCCCAACAGGTGGTTGGCAAGGGAGAAGGCTGTCTGGAAAAATTGGGAATAGGGAAAAAAACCCTATTCTCGATTTCTAATCTTAATTTCTAATAATTTTTATTACTTAAATGGGTTAATGGGTTAAACGGATCCTGCCGAAAGATTCACATGATGAACAATCGGCTTAACTAACACTCCAAAGAGGGGTAAACTCTCAAGTCTTATCCTGGATTCGTAGAAGAGGGCAATTCCCACTTACTAAGGCAAACAGTTTTCTGGTAGGGTTTAATATTCTCGTCTTATGTCAAATGGAAGTTCAAGCTCATTAGTGAGCTCTAGAAGGTTGGATAGAAGGCTATTGAGGAACTCTAACTTTTTTTGAACATTTATTGAACTTTACTAGTGTTCAATAAATGTTCTCTAATTACTATGGCATCCAAAGACTCCTTGGCCGGTGGAAATCTATCTCTTTCTCCTTTTAATACTTCTCTAACTTTCAAGACAGTGAAAAATGTTTTCCTCGGTGTAATAATGTTGCTATGGCCTAAAGGCGAACCTTGCCTCTTGAATCTTTAATTCTCAACCAAAAGGCATTTTGCAACTGGCTTAAATTTTCAATTTTTTTGTATGCATATTACATAATATATTTGACCTTTTTCTCACTATGTACTCTGTAGATATGTAATTGTCGTGACGTTACTCAAATTTCAACATATTTCAATTAGAACAATCTTATTGGCATAAAAAAATAGAATTATCTTCTATAATTCACAATTTGACATCTAATCTACTTCCTTTTTGTTTTTTTCCATAATTTGACATCTACAGATCCTTCTACATGCACGGTTAGTGTTAACATTCCTGTATTATCTGGAAATTTGATTGAACGTATATCAGCATGCACCCTTTATCACGATAAAGGACCAGATCCATGGCTTCGGAAAACTAGCACTGATGCCTGGCTTTCTACTGGTGTTTCTGATATAGATAGTGGTGATGGTGCATTTAATGATCAAGGTGATATATATTGTTTAGTTTGTTATGAGGGTGGCACTCTTGAATTCTTCGAGGTTTCAAGTTTTAAATGTGTATTCTCGGTGAAGAACTTCATGTCCGGAAAGAAACATCTTGTAGATTCTTATGTTTACGAACCATCTATTGATTCTGAGAAAGAAAAAGATGGAAGCCAAGTGAAGACTGAATCTGGACAGAATTTGAAGATATTGGAGGTTGCTATGCATAAATGGTCAGGCCAGCACAGCCGCCCTTTTCTTTTTGTGTTATTGAATGATGGAACCATGTTTTGCTATCATGCATTCCTATATGAGACACAAGACAATATGTCTAAAATTGACGAGTCTCTGTCTTCACAAAATTGTGTTGATCGAAGTACTTCAAGGCTTAGAAATTTGAAATTTGTTCGGATCTCTTTAAATGGATACATACAGGATTATTCAACTAGCACAACTCTACATCCAAGGTTTACCATTTTTGAAAATATTAGAGGTTATCATGGTATATTTGTTGCGGGCTTAAGACCTACTTGGTTTATGGTATGCAGAGAGAGGCTACGGATCCACCCCCAGGTGAGCTCTTTCAATAATCATGTAAATAATTAGAATCTATCAAAATATTTTGTGGTGTGTACTTCTAGATTCGAATATCTTTTTAGATGGATTCGTGTAATTCATAAAGTGTACCTAGTATTCCTCTTATTAGACTAGAACTATTTTATTCTTAAATCTTAATCATTGTTTATAATTTAGTTTTATATTTTCTCTTTTAATCTAGTAGAATCTCAACCATTAGGATGGCTAATTGTTTTTTTATCATCTTTAACTTATTCTAAGAGGGCCATGTCCAAAGAACTGGGCTGGATAACAAGCAGACTCATAATATAGGACGCCCCTCGGAGGCCAAAAGCTCAGGATATGATAAATATCCCCAGGATTGTGGGGGAATGGATCTTTTGGCCTTTTGAGAGAACCAAGGAATAGTGGAGAATATTTCTCATGAGCCTAATTCCCATTGGGATTGGTTGTCTAGGGTTCAATTCTTGAGACAACTAATTCTATAAATACTTAATCTTTTCCTATTTGTAACAACTACATTTTATTCTTTGATCACCAAGAGTTAAGAAAGAGCTCAATAACCCCTGGGGAGGTAGGCAAGGTTTTTAAATTAATAATAAATTATTATGATAATTTTAAATATTATATGAGAGTAGAAGTGATGTAGCCCACTGTAGTGCCTTGACAAGTCCCTGGTTCGAAATGGTTCGGGCCATGGCTTGTGCCCTCTAAATGGGCTGAATTAACTCTGATTGTGGATTTTCTACTCTCACACAGTGAGTATAAGTAAGTGTGGACTGGTGGAAGAAGGCTTAGTTTATTCTTCCTATTCTCTTTTCATTATTCTAGATCTCATCATTTCATCAGATTTTGCTTATTGATTGGTGGACTCCAATCTGAAGTTGAGTTGAGTTTTGTTATAATTTTTTAAGGTTTTGCTAATTGTTTCCCAATTCATGATTTTAGCTTTGTGATGGTTCGGTTCTAGCATTCACTGTACTTCATAATGTAAATTGCAACCATGGCCTAATATATGTTACATCGCAGGTATATTCTTGCATTGATTTCTTATAGATTGCTGTACTTGGAATTATATCTTAACTCTGATTTGTATTCTTTCATACTTTATAGGGCTTCATGAAAATTTGCCAACTACCATCTGCAGTAAACTATGATAATTACTGGCCTCTGCAAAAGGTGTTTTTTGTTTTATCCGTAGTCTGTTTGAACTTATATTCAGATTATCATTTCCACACAAAGTTTGATAAATTTTTTATACGTTCAGATCCCTCTACGAGCCACACCACACCAAATCACATACTTTGCTGAGAGAAACTTGTATCCAGTTATTGTTTCTTTTTCTGTGAGTGTTTATTTTTTATACTCATTTATGGATAATCTATTAGAATACTAGTTAATAAGTTATCCGATCTTCCCTATTTTGTGATTTTCATGCCATTTTTTATGCATAATTTTTTTTTTCATTTAATGAAGGGCATTGCCCCGATTACACTGAAGATAGAAAAATAAAAATATAGTTACACTTTCCTATATAGTTTCATACTTTCATATACTAGAGGGAACTAGTTACTTTGCCGCAAGAGGTTGGTCTCCTAACATTGAAGAATAGATCTCTGGTCAATAAGATAGGCTGATATCTCTATATACTTGCTTGTGAAGTATGTCTGGTGGTCTGAGTGAGGGTTGCTTGAGCCTTTTGTTCCTTTCAGTCCATATATGCCAAGCAAGAGTTCCTATTGCATTCCACAATAGGTCCCATTGTAGAGAATGGTGGGTTAGCTTTTGGAAAACTTCAGTTAGGCTCCCTATTCTAGCCTTCACTTGTAAGAACCTTGGTTTCCCTATCACTAGGAAGAAAGACTTTCTTGGTTACAGTAAAAACTTAAGCAAGTTAAGGTACTTTTTAAGCAATGGGCAGCAGAAAAAGGGCATTCAGCGAAGAGGGTAGCCCAGGCAAGAGTTGATCTGAATAGCTCAGTTGAAGCTTTGGAAAAGAATCCCTTATCTATCCCGCTCCAAGAGGAGAGTACAAAAATAAGGGGAAGATTAAAGGAGCTTATGGCAAAAGAGGAGGCAGATCTGAAACAAAGGAGTAAGGTCTCTTGGTTAAAATTAGGAGACAAAAACAACAGATTCTTTAGTATCGCCACAAAGCTAAGGAGATCTAAAAATTCAATCTCTAAAATTCTCAATACAAATGGAATTCAAACCACCTCTAGGGCTCTATTAGAGGAGAATAGTGTTAGGTACTTTAAAACTTTGTTCAGTAATTCAACCACCCAACGGCCGGCGGTTCCAGTCATTTTTCCTAGAGTGGTTTCTGAAACTATGAATAGGTGGCTGCTTCAGGCTCTATTAGAGGAAGAGGTAAGGGCTACATTGTTCTCCTTTAATTCGGGGAAATCCCCTGGGCCGGATGATTTCACATCGGAATTTTTCAAAAAAATTTGGGGAGATCTTAAAGGCCTAGTAATGGAGTGTGTAAGGCAATTTTTTAAAGGCAAACCTTTGTTGAAGTCTGCTAACCATACTTTCATCACGCTTGTGCCCAAAACAAACACGGCCTCAGATATGTCGGATTTCAGGCCGATATCATGTGTCAATTTGATCTACAAGCTAATGACAAAAA